>CM059867.1:29612401-29782401 GCA_030490815.1 Acer saccharum
CAAAGAGAACAACAAGGTGGATATCAACAAGGTGGAAATCAACAAGGTGGATACAAAGGAGGAAAACCATTGGGGAGGAAACCAATGGAACAACAACAACAATGCTCAGTCTAGCCATACCAACCCCGCCGTAGTGTGGATGAAGAAATGAGGGATGATGCAAGGTTTCCAAATAGCCGAACACACATTGACAAACTTTATGCAAGCTAGTGGCCAAAGGTTTGGCAACTTAGAAGCATCATTTGGAAAGTTGGAAACTCAGATGGAGCAAATTGCCGAGAGGCCCTCCAAAAACAAGAGAAAAGAAAGTTTCTAAGCCACACCGAGCAAGCCAAGGAGGGGAATTTTATCACTATGAACAGAGCTAGAGATGAAGCAATGATGCTTGAATAAGCTTTCCAAACAAAGGTAAATGATCCGAGGAGTTTTGTGATCCCATATCGGTTGGAGAGAGTGAAATACTAAAGGGAATGCTTGACTTCAGCACAAGCATCAATATAATGCCCTTAATTGTATGAGAAGTTAGGATTGGTAGGTCTAGAACCAATTAGAAGAAGAAGCTTATATTGGCGGATCGAACTTCTCGAGCACACATGCAGAGATAAAAGATTACATATCTAGTGGATGGAATAGTGGTCCCGACTGATTTCGTGGTGTTAGACATTGAAGAAAATCCAATGATGTAGCGAGTTGGCAAGTTTTGCTAGGTGGACCTTTTATGGCTACCGCTCAAATGAAGATTGATGTGTGCAAGAGGAGAGTCGTGATGCACTCATGATAGAGAGCTTGAACTTGATTCCATCACTTGCAATGATGATCTAAAGAGCATTGAGAGTTGCAATATGGTGGATGTGCAACCACCGGAGGTAAAAAGAGGAAAAGTGAGCAACTTGGTTCAATTATACGAAGGAAATAGCCAAGAAGATGAAGAGAGTATAGGTGATTTTGAGATTGAAGGACTCAAGAACACTAATCAAGAGCTTATGCTCGAAGTGAAGGTGCTTAAAGCAGAGAAGTACGCTTTTGAAAAGAAAGTGGAAGACCTTTCAAAGAAGAATCACAAATGGAAGAAGGTCAACAAGTCTTACATTAGAAAATGAGTCAACTGTGCAAGAGCTTGAAGACTTAGCCAATCTCACTGAAGAATTTGAGGAGGAATCCTCAAGGAAGATGAGAAAGACCCTCATGATTGTTAAAGCCAAGAACAAGACAATAGAGGAAGTCAAAGAGGAGTTGAGCAAGAAAAAGTTTGCATTGAAGATTGCCAAGGTGAAGGAGTGTGACCATTTGGGGAGATAGACCAGATGGACCAAGCCATCAAGACACTCACCATGGAGGGTCAATCTAAGCCTCAAGCTCCAATTCAAAAAGGGAAAATTCCTCTCTCTTTCCTATCTTGTTATTTTTGTCATAGGAAGGGTCATGTTAAATCTAGGTGTTTTGAATTTTTGAAGCATGCTAATCATAAACAAGCTAGACCTAGGATGAGACCTAACCATGTTAAGAAATTTTGGGTTATTAAGGATTTGGTGGACCAAGTCTGGATTGAATCTAGAAGACCAATTTGGGTAGTCAAGAGAAGATGTATGAATGCTTGGTTGACCCTTGTGATGAGCATCACGGTCCCAATTTGCATGATAGGATGCGGTAGTGCGGACTTGCACTTTTATATTTTGATTTGAATAAAGTTTGTGTGTTTTATTTTAGCTTTGTTGTGTTTCTTTTTGCTTTTTTAGTTTTTAAATAGGTGTTCCAATGCCCTTGTTTTTACATTTAGGAATCTTATGCTCATATTTTTCATTTTATTTCATTTCCGCTTCTTGTTTTGTTATTGATTAGAATAAGGGTGTGCAATGAATTTTGGGTAGTAATTTAGGATATTTGTGCTTAATTGATGAATTTTTGGATGATAGGATATTGAGAATATGCTATTCATGCTTATGCATCCTTTTGGGAAGAATTTATGCATATTAGGATGAGAAGGCACTTTGCCGAATTTTTGGAAATTCTTTGATTATTTGAGGTCATATGCTTCTTTACTTTGGATGTGGGTTGCGCCATTTAAACAAATTCTACCTCCCATGAACATTGAGGACAATGTCCAATTTAGGTTTGGGGGTACAATTGCGCAACACCATTTACTCACTTTACTTGGTTTTACAAGTCAATTTTTGCAATAATGCCATATTGAGCATACTTTGCTTATTAAGATTATGATTTACATGAGTAGTGAGGAATTGTGCATCTTTGCCATTGTTTGGTTTAAATTAATGTCATGCCATTTGAGACTTCATTGAACAAAGTGCGTTAATCTTTTCTCATAATGTTAGGGTGGATTATCATTGTTGCTTGAAGGCTAAGAATTAATAGTGGAGATTCCCAAGGGGATCACAAACACGGCCTGAAAGAAGCATACTTTGAGTTGTCAAAAATTCATCTTTAAACACTCTCTCTCAAACACTCTTTTAAGCATGTATAGGTCTCATTCGCACTTAAATGTTGCATGTCATAGAATATTATGGACTGCTTATAGATGCTTTGATTTGCTTATGGAAAACCTTTAGAAAGGACTTTAGGCAATGCATGTGAAGAAAACCGTAAATTGGCATAAATACATACCCTTTAAATGTGCATGCTCCTAAGCCCTTTCGAAGCCAAATACATCTTAAGCTTTTCATTTTGTGAACCACATCTAAATTAACCATATAGCCTACATAATTGACTTACCTCAACCAAATGATTTTGCTAAGGCTTAGGTTTTGAATGTAAGCTTTTATGGAAAATGTTGATACATGTACCTGGGCATGTATTTTTGTGTAAAGAGTATTGAAATGCAAGAGTGGATAAAAAGCAATGATAAAAAGAAAAGAAAAAGAAAAGAAAAAGCAATGAAAAAGATGTATGCAAAAGAAAAGAAAAGACAAGAAAGGGCAAAGCCAAATTAAATAAAAAGAGAACCATAAATTAGGCACAATTGGCATAGACAGAGGGCTAATATTGAATAGGCTGCTCAAGAAAAGTTGAGTAGTGAGTATGCATTTGAAATGATATTGTAAGCAATGGGAGCCAAAGGCGTAAACGAATGTGTGAAGCAAGTGGAACTTGTAATTAGAATGTATGCCTAAAGTATAATCATTAGGTTCCTTGTTATCTATTTCCCCATTATTTGACTCACCCTTCACCTAAGCCCCGTTACAACCAAAGAAAGACCTTCACGATCTTCAGGGATGTTCATTTTGTGAATTTTGGTTTCCGCATGTTCTTTCTAATTCATGATTTGCAACACCATTCATGGGACCTCATTTTTCAGAAATTGCGTTTTAAATGACATCATATGCAATCAATTTGATATTCATGAATTAACTCATATTGCATATGTATTTTTGAGGAAGCTTAGGAATCTGAGAGAAGAAATGAGAGAATCCGATAAGGACTAGCTATCAAGGCGAATTACATTCTAAACTGAATAGTACCTTTGCTTTGAAGCTTAGGCATTTTTGAATATAAGATCGCGCTGCGTGCAATCATATCTAAAGTGGCATGCTCTTAATTTTTACTTGACATTTCTTACATGATAGGTCCTCACTAGTGCATCATTGTTCTAATCTTTTCATTCCTTGGTTTCGCATAAAATCAATGGCCGATAAAACCTTGCTAGGATGAGTTTGAACTTATTTAAAATAATAATAATAATAATAATAATAATAATAATAATAATAATTTTTTTGTTGAGATCTTAGGGTTGATTGGTGATTGTTTTGCTCGAGGACAAGTAAAAGATAGGTTTGGGGTATTTGATCGGACCAAATATGGTACGATTGTGTACCCTTATTTCCTTTTCTTTGTGCTTAATTCTCGGGTATTTCCCCGTGTTTAAATCTCATTAATCAAGTGTTTCAGGATTATCTTTGCCATAGGGCATTTGTGAAGAAGACGAGGAACTTGGTGCAAAAGTGAGCATAAAGACATGAAACATGGCATTTCGCCATTTGACCAAGATTTGTCGCTATGGTGACAGGGAGGTGCTTTTCAAAGCACAAATGTCGCCACAACATCGCCCCTAGGTCTCCATGGCGACGGAATGAATTTCTCAAAGAAATGCAATCAGGTGTTATCGCCACTTGGATGTCGCCATGGCGACACTCAAGGGCAAATGGCGACATCACCATAATTCTTCATTGTCACCATTTGCTTCATGGCAAAAAAGACGAATTGGTGGCGACAATTGAATCTCAGAACGCGTAACCGTTTGTCGCCATGAGGTCGACATGTCAACAAAAATAGCGAAAATTTGCCACATCAGCTTTCCAAGCAATTTTCAGCGCAAATCCAAGACCACTATAAATATTCTTCTTCTCTGAGATTGAAAAGATACATATTTTCCAAGCACATTTTTACTTAGCATTTTTTAGACCTAACTTCTCTTCCATGATTCCCACTTTTAACTTCCTCCATTTCTAACCTTGAACTACCTTTTCCATCAAACACTCAACATCTAATCTATCTTACCTCATTAAACCATTCCTCTCTTGCCATTTTCTTCACCCTATTACCTTAGTCACTCACCATTTGACATTCACCCACACTCTTTGCACAAAGGAGCATCTAATGAGAGAAAGGATTAAGCATTAAAGAAGGAGACCTAAGGGTGATTTCTTTATTTATTACTCTCTTTTCCTATTTAAAACTATGTGTAGCTAAACCCCCAATCTAGGGGGTTGGTGTTAGGAACATTTGGACTTGGGGTTTGTTTGACTATATTTTAATTGAATCACTATATGTTTTCTATTTATTCTATCATTAGATTCTTTTCATTATGTGATTAATTTGTATATCAACTTGTAATCATAATCTTGTTAGAATTGTTAGGATTATGCTCAATAGCAAGAGTATAATATTGCTTTTGACAATCTTTTCATATTAATAAAGTGATTTCTGTTTTAAACAAATCTTATAGCATTTATAGATTGAATATTATAATTGTCAAAAGTAAATAATCATAAGGTCAAAAGACTATGAGAAAAGAAGAATTGTTCGTACATCTGGATATGTATGAGGGAGACACAATTCTTTAGTTAGTCTTGAATAATGTTCACAACTTAAGGTAAAGGTTGGGCACCTTTATCTTGTTAAAGTTGTAGATTCTTTTGCTAGCATTTGAGTGGGATCAAATGTGTTATGATGGGTCTAAATCATCAAAGTGGTTTTGAGTAAAAGAATCTAGTGCACTAGGTGCATTGAATAGGATCACAATGAAATACTTTATCTAGAACCGTTAGTAGATAAAAGTCTTTTCATTATGAGGACAATCGAAGAGTCTATCTTAATCCCGAGATAAATGATGGACTTATGGTTGCAAGTGTTATCATTTGAGCTATCAATGAGTACGATTATATAGAATAGTCTATCCTCGATAGTTTGGTGGTATTCATTTGTTAATCGATAGAGGACTTCATTTATAGATATGGACATCGTGCTTCCATTTATAAAATGAGAGTAATATCATCATATGGATGTTTTGAGGTAATTGGATATTAAATCTCAACGTTGAGTTTTCGATAGTGACTATTGAAAACATGGCTTCTGGACAAGTCAAAATATCCAAGTTAAAAATGTGGTCATATGAGTAAATATGGTAACTTGGAAAGCTATAAGCAGTCTATGAGCTCTTGACGATTACTGATATTATCATGAGGATTCACTATCTCCAATAAGATTGTCTAGGGTATGAATGAGAAATATTTACTAGTTCTATCTTTATTTAAGAATGCAATTTTAGTTCTTTAGTGGAATGAACTAAAATTAATAGATCGAATCTAAGTGAATCATTTGTTGATTGTGATTGGGTTATGTCTATTGAAGCTTAAATTTAGATGGCCCGCCCAAGATCCCATCCACACCAACTTGCATGGATTACTTGATATATTCTACCGGACTAATTATGGGTCCATCTAGAATTGTATTAAGGCATGTGAGCTTGTTTCTTTTAGTAAGAATGGGTCTAGTTCACATATGGGCTTTTTAATTAAAGGTCCAATGGATTTAATAAAATGAAAAATAATATTTGGGCCTATCTTTATGTATGGGTGGCAAGGCTTGAAAAATAGCTTAATATATTATTTTATTTTATTATTTGATTAAATGAGAATTAATTAATTGATTGATTAATTATTTAATTAAGAAACAAAATCTTTTTCTCACTAGAAATATGTTTTTTAGTAGTATACTATTGTGGTAGTATAATAAATATAGAAGATTTTATTTGGTAAGTAGATAAATAAGGGATTTATTTATCTTGTCAAATAAGGAAGTCTTTCATATAGTCACAAATACACTAAAAAGTTGGATTAGGGTTTGAATTCTAAAAGATTGATAGGATTCCTTTGTGGAAACACAAATCCCATTTTGTAGAGGATTTCGGTCACCTTATCAATATAGACTAAAGAATTCGGCCAACCTTAATTGTAATAGGGTAAGGAATTCAGTCACCCTATATAAGACAAGTGATAGAATTCGGCCATCCCTAATGCTGATTGAGAGTTATTTTCTTTTGCTTGAAAATAAAAATCCAAATCTAGACAATAATGTGAAAATTCGGCCAAGAGGAAAAGTGAGAAGAGATCGATCTTATTTCAATAGCGCACTAGTAGCTTTTACATTAAAAGGCTTGGTGCACAATTTTGAATAAGGTTCACGCGAGTTTCGATCTAAGGATTGTGAATTCAAAAGTGACCAGAACGTTTTTTGTAATCTCTTATGACTTATTGTGACTAACGAAAAAGAAAAAGCTTTTGTTATCCATCCTCAGGTAAACAATTCAAAGAGAAGGGAGACCACGCTCCTAGGTGATTCACATTCGTGATTAGATTGAAAGATCTTGCGGATTACCATCGATGCAACATCAATCAAATCACGCGACAAATGTACGATACTTTTATTATATGTTAATTAATTAAAGGGATAAGGTCCAACTTATGGAAAAATTTTAAAACATACTAAAACCTATTTTAGTCTTGCTTCCGTTGCGTGCACGAGTTTTTCCCTACAATTGGTATCAGAGCCTTGGTTGTACCCTTTGATTAATTAATGTATACATATGTGAATCTATTTCTTTTTATTGTGATTATGCATGTTTTAGAAAGAGATGGCACTCTAGGTATTCTCATATATAATTACATTGGAATGTATGGATTTATATATGTTATTATAAAGTGAATTGTTGTTGCTCGATTTTGGTCCTAGAATTTCAATGTATTTTTTGTTTTGGAATTGTAACAAGAAGGGTGGTCTATTATCGCCATAATTCCTTCTTGGTAGTTACTAAGGTTTTTATTTATTTTTGCTAATGTAATAAAATACTGCAAAAAAATATTGTATTAAAATACTACACTATTGTATTAAAAATACTGCAGTAGTTTTAATTATATAAAAAAAAATGCAGTATTTTATTTGTTTAAATACTGCTGTAATATATTCAAGCATTGAAGATTTGAAGATTTGAAGAATTAGAAGCAACTGGAACAAATATGGGACGATGCGCACCATAGCTATGCATGCGCGCAAGTTAGCACGCAGCTATGCATGTTGAGCTATGGGCTGCGCATGGCAGCCCTTTGTGGGGTTGTGGGGTGCGCAAGCCCATAGGAGGCAGTCAAGGGGTGCGCAAGTGGACGATGGCCGCTTGAAGACTTGTTCGCCAAGAAAAGATATTTTGTATTTCCAAAAATGTAATTTACTTGCTTTTCTAGGATGGACCAAATTATGGCTATTTATTTTTCGTAAATATTACAATATTTGTTATTGTATGATAACATGTCATATAGAATAGGAGTGCCACTCATATATCTCTTTTGGTATGAACATGCATTAAATGATTTAGGTATCTAATTGACATCTAGATAACATGGTAAATCATTCTATGGAATTTAATCACACGCCTTAAATAATTGAGGGGAAGGCGTTTTGAAACGCCTACGGCCTCCAAGGTTAGTTGAGCTTTATGTTTTATTGGTAATCCCCCCAAGGGGCGTCCATAATGGAATTTAGCAATATACTTCCTTACAAGGATAGACTAGACAATTAACTCAAACAAGATCTACTCCCAAAGGAGGGATTTTCGTGAGAGAAATATTGAGGGTCGATATCTTGGTTACACACTCAATGTGATTTTATTGATATCCTAAGAGTTCTTGTCAATAAAATCACAAGGCTAAAATTGAAAACACTGGTTGTTATGTTAACAATGATGGGACCTAGTCTAACTAGTAACTGGTACGAACTCCCAAAGGAGACGTAACATTTATGGGTGTTGGATCACCGTTGAATTTTTACGATTGAGTTATTTATTTAATTCAAGATAAATATTCGAAAGTGCTTTATCATGATTATTTACTTATATATTTTGTTTTCATTCAGAAATCATGACCCCATCCCTAATGAACATCCTGAAAGATAATACTTTAAATGGTAATAATTATGTCATATGGAAAAGGAAAATTGGGTGTTGCTGCAAGCTAAAAAACATAAATTTGTTTTGTATATTCCTAAGCCACTTGTTCATACTTGTGAATCTAATGGCAAAGTCAAGAGATTCATTTGGTTGGTAAAGTTGTTGCTGTTAAACCCGTAAGAAGGTCAAGAAACAACAGAAGAAAAGCAACTTGGGCCTACTAAGAAAGTAACCAAGATCAAAGGGAAGTGTTTCCTTTGTGGTGAAAGAGGACATTGGAAAAGTAATTGCCCAAAGTCTCAGAACAAGAAGGAATAAAGTAATGTTAATTATCTTGAAACATGTTTTCTAGCAGATTCTACAGATTCTTGGACTATAGACTCTGGAGCCACTAATCATGTTTGTTATTCCTTATAAGGGTTCTAGGAAAGGAAAAGACTGAATAAGAAATGAAATTAACGTTTAGGCAACGGAGCGTTGGTGTCTGCCAGTGCAGTGGGATATTAGAGTTAATCTAGATTCTAGTGGGCATTTAGATTTAATAGACGTTTATTATGTACTTCAATTCAAGAGGAATTTGATTTCAGTTTCTTGTTTGAATAAATTTGGATATTCAGTTACTTTTAATAAAGATTTTATTATTAGTAAGAATGACAAATTTATTTGCAAAGGTACATTGGAAAACGGTCTATTATATTTACATAGAAATATCTCTCACTTGTTGACACAGAATTAACACAACCTAATCATAAAAGAGTAAAATTATCAAAAGATGAAACCTACATATGGCATTTGCGCCTAGGTCATATTAACCTTAATAGGATCAAAATATTGGTTAGTGATGGACCTTTAAGTGACTTAAAGGTTAATGATCTACCAACTTATGAATCTTGTTTGGAAGGTAAAATGACCAAAAGGTCGTTTACGACCAAAGGCACAAGAGCCACTGAATGTTTAAGATTAATACACACTGATGCATGTGGTCCTATGGGCATTCAAGCTAGAGGTGGATATGAGTACTTCATCACTTTCACAGATGATTACTCGAGATTTGGTTATTTGTATCTCATGAGACATAAGTCGGATGCTTTTGACATGTTCAAAGCATTTAAAGTTGAAGTGGAAAATTAACTAGAGAAACACATAAAAAATCTTGATATCTGATCGTGGTGGAGAATATCTATCTGGTGAGTTTCAGCAATATCTTATTGATAATGGAATCATTTCTCAGTTTTCTGCACCAGGTACACCTCAACAAAATAGGGTGGCAAAAGAAGAAATAGAACTCTTTTGAACATGGTTAGGTCTATATTGAGTTATTCAATGCTTCCTATTTCTTTTTGGGGATATGCTTTACAAACTGCAATATACATTCTAAACGATGTACTATCTAAGTCGGTTCCTCAAACATCGCATGAGTTATGGACTGGGCAAAGTCTAGTTTACAACACTTAAGGATATTTGATTGTCCTGTGCATGTGTTAAAAGGAAAGACAGAAAAGATGGAGTCCCGTTCGGAAACATGCATATTTGTTGGGTATCCAAAATAAACTAAGAGATATTATTTCTATAGTCCTTCAGATCTTAAAGTATTTGTTTCAACAAATGCTAAATTTCTGGAAAATGATATGAATGATTTTGTACCCAAAAAGTAGAATTGTCCTGAATGAGATGTTAGGAGATACAATTCCACAAGAGGTTACACAACCTAACCTAATTGTAAGTTCCGCACCATCACAAATCAACAACCTACCATTCCTCGTTATAATGGAGGGTTAGAAGTCAACTCGAGAGATACATTGGTTTGGGAGAATCAGTGGAGAATCTCCCAGACGACGATGATCCCTACATGTATAAAGAAGCAATAGAGGGTTGATAGTTGCCATTAGCAAAAGGCAATGCAATCTGAGATTGAATCCATTTAATAACAAAGTCTGATCCCTTGTAGACTTACCTAAAGGAAAAAACTCATTGGATGCAAGTGGGTATACAAGAGGAAAAGAGGTATGGATTGAAATGTGGAAACCTTTAAAGCTAGACTAGTAGCTAAAGGTTACACACAGAAAGAAGGTATCGATTACGAGGAAACCTTCTCTCCTGTGGCCATGCTTAAATCCATTAGGATACTCTTATCCATTGCAGCATTTCTAGATCTAGAGATTTGGCAAATGGACGTCAAGACAGCTTCCTTAATGGAAGTCTTGACGAAAGCATCTACATGATGCAACCAGAAGGATTCATTGAAAAAGGCCAAATGGAAAAGGTATGCAAGTTGCAAAAATCCATATATGGATTAAAGTAAGCATCCAGTTCCTGGAACATAAGGTTTGATCAAGCAATTAAAGGTTTTGGATTTATTCAGAACCTTGACAAATCCTGTGTTTACAAAAGGATTAAAGGCGACAAGTTGGTTTTCCTCATTTTTTATGTTGATGATATACTACTCATCGGAAACGATGTAGGTGTATTGACATCAATAAAAGAATGGTTAGTAAAACAATTTGATATGAAGGACTTAGGAGAAGCAAGTTATATTCTTGGTATCCAAGTAATAAGGGATAGAAAGAATAGAACGATTGCACTATCCCAAGCTTCATACATAGATAAAATCTTGTCTAGGTTTTCCATGCAAGATTCCAAGAAAGGTATGTTACCTTTCAGACATGGAATCAACTTTCTAAGGAACAAGTTCCTAAGAATGAGCATGAAGAGCAATTCATGGTAGGATTCTATGTGCCTCGGCAGTTGGAAATCTCATGTATGCAATGCTCTGCACTACACCAGATATTTGTTTTGCTGTGGGCATAGTTAGTAGGTTTCAATCGAAACCTGGTCCTAATCACTGGACGGTCAGTCAAGCATATTTTCAAGTATCTCAAGAGAACGAGAGATAATATGCTTGTATACTCAGGAGGGGATTTGATTCCCGTTGGGTATACAGATTCTGATTTCCAGTCGGATTCTAATTCTAGAAAATCCACATCAGGATCTGTGTTTACTCTTGGAGAAAGAGCAATCATATGGAGGAGTATCAAGCAATCTTGTATTGCTAATTCCACTATGGAAGCTGAGTATGTTGCTGCATGCGAAGCTGCCAAAGAGGTTGTTTGGCTCCGCCAATTCCTGATTGACTTGGAAGTGGTTCCTAGTACAAATAAGTAGATCACTATCTACTGTGACAACAGTGGAGCAGTGGCTAATTCGAGAGAACCATCCTCGATAGTTTAGTGGTATTCATTTGTTAAAAGATAAAGGACTTCATTTATAAATATGGACATCGTGCCTTCATTTATAAAATGAGAGTATAATATCATCATATGGGTTTTGAGGTAATTGGATATTAAATCTCAACGTTGAGTTTTCGATAGTGACTATTGAAAACATGGCTTCTGGACAAGTCAAAATATCCAAGTTCAAAATATGGTCATATGAGTAAATATGGTAACTTGGAGAGCTATAAGCAGTCTATGAGCTCTTGGCGATTACTGATATTATTCACGAGGATTCACTATCTCCAATAAGATTGTCTAGGGTATGAATGAGAAACATTTACTTGTTCTATCTTTATTTAAGAGTGCAATTTTAGTTCTCTAGTGGAATGAACTAAAATTAATAGATCGAACCTAAGTGAATCATTTGTTGATTGTGATTGGGTTATGTTTATTGAAGCTTAAATTTAGTTGGCCTGCCAAGATCCCCAATCCACACGGACTTACATGGATCACTTGATATATTCTACGGACTAATTATAAGTCCATATAGAATTGTATTAAGGCATGTGGGCTTGTTTCTTTTAGTAAGAATGGATCTAGTTCACATGTGAGCTTTTTAATTAAAGGTCCAATGGATTTAATAAAATGAAAAATAATTTGGGCCTATCTTTGTCTATGGGCGGCAAGGCTTGAAAAATAGCTTAATATATTATTTTATTTTATTTGATTAAATGGGAATTAATTGATTAATTGATTAATTATTTAATTAAGAATGAGAACATCTTCAAGTCTGATATCATAAACAGTAACAAACAAACACATGAACACATAAATATGTCATTTCCTAGATTAATCCTAGTACATGCATTTTACAAAATTTGTCAATTTAAATCTAATGCATGTGCATACAATGATATGTGCGTATGTCTTATACCAATTGAGCACAACAATGCAGGAACACATATGGATACAATGTGTGTGTGTGTGTGTGTGTGCCTAAACACTTTGCAAGAGGATTGAGGTCTTAATATACCTTTGATGTGCAATAACACTTACTCCTCTTAAAGGCTTCACTTTGCTTGATAAGTTGTCCAACTTCCTTGAAGCTTGATAAGCTGAGAAACCTAGACAACTAATCAATATAAATGAAAAGTCGTTTTGATATAGAAAAATGCCAACATAACTCAAAATCCTGACAAGGATAACTCGCCTTCATCATCAGCAATTCCATTTCCTTCAACTTTAGCATAACTCCTCTTCAAAGGTGAGGCAAAATAAGTCACATTATCACATGTCTGCAAATTGGTCTCTTGAATAGATAATTGTAAGATCCTAAATCTTTGTTGGCTTGATTCCATTGCAAAACACTCTTATTTGTAATGATTAGTTGCTTAGGTTGTTCTTGGTGAAAAGAAGCTTCAAAGAAGATAAGCAATGTCTCATGCAAATATCGTCTTCAAGAGGAAAAGCGCATACTTGGATGCTAAGGTATCAAGAATTCTTCCTCTTATAAGGCGGTAAGCGCGCTTACACACACACACACAATTCATTCATGTGTGTCCCTGCATAGTTGTGCCAAATTAATATAACACATTCACATGTTTTAGTATGCTCATGCATTGATCTCATATTGTCATACATTGTAGAAATGCATGTACAAGACTATTTATTGGAAATTGCATACCAGTGTGATCTTATGTTTATTTGTTTGTGTATGTGTTTGGACTTGAATATGTTCTCAAATGATTCTTGTTGAGTTCCGGTCATTCGGTTACTCACTCATTTGTTTCGAGTTCCAAGTTAGAAGTTACGAAACTTTCTGTACATTATCGTACATGGTTTTCGTCTTTCGATTTTCATAATTTTTCATGAAAATTTTGTTGATGTCCATGTCCATGAGGAAGTTATGGTTTGTAATGAAAACGAATTCGGAATTCGGAATTCGGAGAACAATCAAAGAACGTGAGAGGTGCGCAAAGGGTGCTAAAGGGTAAAATATGGCAAATTGCCATTTGCCCCTTTGGCCATGGAGAGCACGTGTGGCACAAGCCAAAACATGCTCTCTGTGCCCGTGTGCTTCACGGCAAACAAAAGTTGAATCTTCACCTGATTCATGTGAGATGCTTGAATAAATTTCATTTCATGAATTAAGAGATTTTATAGTGTGCATTGCATACACATGAATTTTGGTGTGCCTTGCTCAATCACATTCTTGTGTTGACTTTGCATAACTTTATTGGTCATTTAAAGGTTTCTTGTGTGAGCCTACCACACCGAAAGAATCTTTTTCAATTTATATTTCCCTCCTTCCCGTAAATCAAAATAGTGAAAAAGAAAGACCAAAATCATTTTGTGTAGTATTTTTTTCTCTCAATTCTCTCATCTTAATTTGATCATATCTTTCTCATTTCAACTCCGAATCACTTGATTCAAAAGCCAAAAATGTTGGTCTTGATGAGAGGAACAAACTCCAAGCATTTTTAGAGTCAAATAATTTTGTGATTGTTTGCAGCAAGCTGATTTCAAGTCTATTATTTGACTCTAAAAATGAAATTTCATTTGGGCTTGAGTTTGAGTTTTACAACCCAAACGCCTACGTACCCTATATTTAATAAGGATCAAAGCCCTCGTAGTTCATTAATCAAATTTGATTACTCTAACTTGTAAACCAATATTCGAGCATAAATTCACCTCATACAGGAGTATTCATTCCTAGAGAAAGAAATCTCTATAAATTGACAACCATAATAATTCTGAATCAAATGAACATCTGAAAACTCACCTTGAAATTTCATAGCAAAGTTCCAATCATTCCGTTAATTAATTACAACCATCAAAGTATTAAGTACTTCATTCATTTTCGACAAAGATTTCGTCATAATAATTATCAAGGGTGACGTACTTCCAAGATCACCGCTAAATCATTAATACTAACGAATTAGCACATTTGAAAGAAAGAACATACATAAGAACAAGTTCATCGTAGCATAAACAATTGGGACATGAGGGAAAAGTATGTTGTCGAGACAAATAGATAGAATATAAATATAAGAACTCTAATGCTGATATAATTTTGTGTAATTGACCAACAGTTGACATGAATTTGAACTGCAAAATAATCTAATAAATCACACTACCCCGAACAATCTTTGAAATCTTTATAAATCTTGTTCTATAAATCTAATTCAATAATATTTCTATTTTTGAACATTTCTTAAAACATACAAACAATCCGGAGATCTGTCATCTAACTAAATGAATAAATCATTTATTTCTAAAATTCTCTAATTAACTTAATCTAACATATAATTCTTAAAAAATAAATCTTAATAAATGTATCCACTCATAGGACTGCTGTGCTCAAATCTGCTTTCGGGACTGGATTCCACTGGATTCTATTTCTGGATTCACCACAAACTCTAAGCCTCTGTTCTAGGTGTGTGTTTCTCTTGAGATTTCCGTTCAACGATCCGAATGGTTAGATCATAGAACCACAAGTGAAGAAGGTTCTACCCAAAAATCAGCACAATCGGATGGCAGATCAAAGAGATATCTCTATTGAAGAAATCTGCGCAGCACCTCCCTGTTTTCTGTCCAGCCCTTCGGAACCGCAAATCTCACAACAGGGAGCTCTGTTCTACAATTCCACGTCCAGAATTTAGTCCCGTGTGCCGGAAAAGTTTGAGCTCGATCAGACCATGACTTGACCTCCGATCAGCCCTCTGAAGATTTCTGGACGGTAGCCTCAAACTCACAATTTCTGCACTCTTTTCCTTTTTCTCTTTCTGTCTCTGGCCGAGTCCCTTCTCTCTCATTTAAATCTCTTTCTTTCCTCATATCAGATTCTCTCAATCTCTCGATTATACCTATATCCCCTTTCTTTTTCTTTCTTGCTATCTCTTCTTTCTCTCTCACGAGCACAACCATCTCCCTTTCTGCCTTCCTTCTTTTTCCCATTTTTTTTTCTTCATTGACCGACCCTCTCTCCCTCTCTTCTTTCTCTCTTCTTTTTCTCCACCGCCTCTCCTTTTATTCTCCTCCACTTCTTTTTCTTTTCTTTTATTTTATATAATATTAATCAACAACTAAACACGTGACACCTCACACAAGTCATACCCCACTTGCCACTTAATTAGAAAATTGCACTTTCAACCCTTATAATATTTCTTATTCCTTTTCAACTCATCATATGCATAGAAAATTACAATCTCACCCATTGAATCTTACTAATTTAAGTTTGAGCCCAGATGCTAGGCTTGGAAGAATTTCTAGGACTGGACCTTACAGGTCCAATCCAAATCATTACTCCACATGTCATAATTTTATGCATTGAAAACACTATCATCGGTCTAAAGTCCTTTTGAAACTAAATTGAGCCCAAATTCAAAAATAATTATGGCAAACTATTTAAAAACGATTCGACCTATTTTTCAGGATATTACATTCCGTACCCTAGCTTTCCAACCTATAAATACATCACATTTTCTCCTTTGAAATACACTTGTTCATCCAAGAAATTCCTTTCTCCACCATTCCTAATCTCACCATTTCTCCTCTCTAATCTCTCAACAAACAACTAGATTACTTCACCTAACTATTCTCTTTCCATTATCTCCATTTCCTTACCTTTGTCACTTACCATTAGACCCACCTATCGAACATCCTCTTCTACCACTCTTGACACTAGGAGCATCAAGGGAAAGGAAGGAGCAAGCACTAAAAAATGAGGCATATGGGTGATTTCCTTAACTATTACTTCCTATTCATTTGATTGTAACTATGTGTAACTAAACCCCTAATTTAGGGGATAGATTTGAGGAATATTGGTTGTGGGTATTTGCTTAAGCTTTGTAATGAATCTCTATATGTATTCTATTTATTTATTCATTAGATTCTATTCACTATGTGATTGATTTGTATATCCACTTGTTAATTACAATCTTGTTTAGAATAATATGTTATGCAATCATCCTTGGATTGAGACCCTTGCGTGATTAAGAACCCAATAAATATGATAGATTAGTGGAGGGTATATCAACCACACTAATCTAAACCTAGATTTGAACCAACCAATCCCACAATGACCCCCTTTCCTTAATCGGTTAGGCATTATGGTAGGAAGATGTTTAGGGTTCATAGTAATGACCTAAATGTAGGGAAAAATACCGTAGTACACGCAGCGGAAGTGAGACTAAAAATAGATTTAGTACAGTTTAAAATTTTTACATATTTGAACCTTAACCCTTTAATTAATTAAACATACGTATCAAAAAGTAACATACCTCTTGTCGCGTGATCCGATTGACTTGCGTCGATGGTAATCCGCAAGATCTTCAATCCCAGCACGAACGTGAATCACCTAGGAGCGTGGTCTCCCTTTTCTTTGAATTGCAAACCTGAGAATGGACAAACAAACTTTTCTTTTTCTTTTGTCATTCACAAAACAATCAAAAGAATACAAAGATTATTCCGGTCACTTTTGAGTTCTCAATCTAATGATCGAAACTCGTGTGAACCTAATTCGATGTTCTACACACAAACTTATTGATGAACAAGCAATTAGTGTACCATCAAAAGAATAATCTCTTCTCTCTTTTATGTCTTAGTAGAATAAAATTAATACTTTTCTATGAATTGAGAAGAAGAAGAAAATTGAATCAATAAACAACTAGGGTGGCCGAATTCTATATCTTGTATTATATAGGTGGCCGAAATTTCTTCTCTCATTCCTTAGGGTTGGCCGAATCCTACATGTATTCCAATTAGGGTTGCCGCAAACTCCTCTAGAAAAAAGATTTGTGTTGCACCCTAATTCACATGTAATTAGACACCTAACCCTAATTCAACTCATAAGTATTTTTATCTTTTATTGACTTAATAAAAGACTTTCCTATTTGATTAAATAAACAAAACTTATTATTTATTTTCTTACCAAATAATTCTTTTACTTTTAGTATACTACTACCAATAGTATATCTCTAGGAAATATATTTCTCATCAGAAAAAGATTGTTTCTTAATTAAACAATTAATAAATTAATTAATTCTTATTTAATTAAACAATGAAACAAAAAATATATTAGGTTAATAATTCACCTTGCCGCCCCATTTATATAAATGGGCCATATTATTTTCTTATTTCATTTAATCCATTGGACTTTAAATAAAAAACCCATGTGAACCAGACCCATTCCTACTAAAAGAAACAAGCCCACATGCCTTTCATTAATATATTAATATAATTGAGCAGCCCATTAAATAAATAATGTGCAAATTATATTCTTAATATATTAAATGCAATTCTAGATGGACCCATAAATTGGTCTGGTAGAATATATCAAGTGATCCATGCAAGTCCGTGTGGATTGGGGATCTTGGCGGGCTATCTAAATTTAAGCTTCAATAGACATAACCTAATCACAATCAACAAATGATTCACTTAGGTCCGATCCATTAATTTTAACTCATTCCACTAAAGAGCTAAAATTGAACTCTTAAATAAAGATAGAATAGAAGATGTTCCTCATTCATACCCTAGACAATCATGTTGGAGATAGTGTATCCTCGTGATTAATATCAGTAATCGCCAAGAGTTCATAGACGCCTTACTCTCCAAGTTACCATATTTACTCATATGACCACGTTTTGAATTTGGATATTTGACTTGTCCAGAAGCCATGTTTTCAATAGACTATCGAAAACTCAACGTTGAGATTTAATATCCAATTACCTCAAAACATCCATATGATGATATTATACTCTCATTTAATAAATGGAGCCACGATGTCTATATCTATAAATGAAGTCCTCTATCGATTAACAAATGAATATCACCAAACTATCGAGGATAGACTATGATATAATCATACTCATTGATAACTCAAATGATATCACTTGCAACCATAAGTCCATCATTTATCTCAGGATTAAGATAGACTCTCCGATTGTCCTGATAATGAAAAGACTATTATCTATTGACGGTTCTAGATAAAGCTTTCATTGTGATCTAGTTCAATGCACCCAGTGCACTAGATCTTTTACTCGAAGACACTCCGATGATTTTAGACTCATGATATCTCATTTGATCACTCAAACGCTAGCAAAAGAATTCTACAACTTTAACAAGATAAATGTGCCCAACCTTTAACTTAAGTTGTGAACATTATTCAAGACTAACTAAAGAATTGTGTCTACCTCATACATATCCAGATGTATGAACAATTCTTCTTTTCTCATAGTCTTTAGACCTTATGATTATTTACTTTGACAATTATAATATTAAACTAAAATGCTATAAGATTTTTAAACCAGAAATCACTTTATTAATATGAAAAAGATTATCAATTACAACATTACACTCTTGTTATTGAGCATAATCCTAACAATCTCCCACTTGCGCTATAGCAAATGTGTCATATCTCTCATGCCCATGTTCTCTAGATGCCCATCGAAACTCTTCTGAGGTAGAGCCTTTGTGAAGGGATCCGCTAGATTTTCTGCTGACGCGATTTTGGTAATCGTCACGTCACCTCTTTGAACAATCTCCCTTAAAAGATGATACTTTCTTTCAATGTTTTCCTCTCTTGTGACTTCTTGGTTCTTTCGAATTAGCCACTGCTCCACTGTTGTCACAGTAGATAGTGATCTGCTTATTCGCACTAGGAACCACTTCCAAGTCAATCAAGAATTGGCGGAGCCAAACAGCCTCTTTGGCAGCCTCGCATGCAGCAACATACTCAGCTTCCATGGTGGAATCAGCAATACAAGATTGCTTGATACTCCTCCATATGACTGCTCCTCCTCCAATAGTAAACACAGCCCCTGATGTGGATTTTCTGGAGTCAGAATCTGATTGGAAATCAGAATCTGTATACCCAACGGGAATCAAATCCCCTCCAGAGTATACAAGCATATTATCTCTCGTTCTCTTGAGATACTTGAAAATATGCTTGACTGCCGTCCAGTGATCAGGACCAGGTTTCGATTGAAACCTGCTAACTATGCCAACACAAAACAAATATCTGGTCTAGTACAGAGCATTGCATACATGAGACTTCCAACTGCCGAGGCATATGGAACTCTACTCATGAATTGCTCTTCATGCTCATTCTTAGGAACTTGTTCCTTAGAAAGCTTGATTCCATGTCTGAAAGGTAACATACCTTTCTTGGAATCCTGCATGGAAAACCTAGACAAGATTTGTCTATGTATGAAGCTTGGGATAATGCAATCGTTTATTCTTTCTATCCCTTATTACTTGGATACCTAGAATAAAACTTGCTTCTCCTAAGTCCTTCATATCAAATTGTTTTGCTAACCATTCTTTTACTGATGTCAATACACCTACATCGTTTCCAATGAGTAGTATATCATCAACATAAAGAATCAGGAAAACCAACTTGTCGCCTTTAATCCTTTTGTATACACAAGGTTCGTCAGGATTCTGAATAAATCCAAAACCTTTGACAGCTTGATCAAACCTTATGTTCAGGATCTGGATGCTTGCTTTAATCCATATATGGATTTCTGCAACTTGCATACCTTTCCATTTGGCCCTTTTCAATGAATCCCTCTGGTTGCATCATGTAGATGCTTTCGTCAAGACTTCCATTAAGGAAAGCTGTCTTGACGTCCATTTGCCAAATCTCTAGATCTAAAGATGCTGCAATGGATAAGAGTATCCTAATGGATTTAAGCATGGCCACAGGAGAGAAGGTTTCCTCGTAATCGATACCTTCTTTCTGTGTATACCCTTTAGCTACCAATCTAGCTTTAAAGGTTTCCACCTTTCCATCCATACCTCTTTCCTCTTGTATACCCACTTGCACCAATGGGTTTTATCCCTTTAGGCAAGTCTACAAGGGACCAGACTTTGTTATCGAACATAGATTCAATCTCAGATTGCATTGCCTTTTGCCAATGGCGACTATCAACATCCTCCATAGCTTCCTTGTACGTGTAGGGATCATCGTCGTCCGGGAGATTCTCCACTGATTCTCCCAGACCGATGTATCTTTCGGGTTGTGTTCTAACCCTCCACTACGACGAGGAATGGTAGGTTGTTGATCTTGTGTTGGATCGGAACTTACAATTGGGTTAGGTTGTGTAACCTCTCGTGGAATTGTATCTCCTGACATCTCATTCAGGACAATTCTACTTCTAGGCACAAAATCATTCATATAGTCCTTTTCCAGAAATTTAGCATTTGTCGAAACAAATACTTTAAGATCTGAAGGACTATAGAAATAATATCCTTTAGTTTTTTTGGATACCCTACAAATATACATGTTTCGAACGGGACTCCATCTTTTCTGTCTTTCCTTTTAACACATGCGCAGGACAACCAAATATCCTTAAGTGTTGTAAACTAGGCTTGCGCCCAGTCCACAACTCATGCGGTGTTTTAGGAACAGACTTAGATGGTACATCGTTTAGAATGTATATAGCAGTTTGTAAAGCATATCCCCAAAAAGAAATAGGAAGTGTTGAATAACTCAACATAGACCTAACCATATCCAAAAGAGTTCTATTTCTCCTTTTGCTACCCCATTCTGTTGAGGTGTACCTGGTGCAGAAAACTGAGAAACTATCCCATTATCAATAAGATATTGCTGAAACTCACCAGATAGATATTCTCCACCACGATCAGATCTCAAGATTTTTATGTGTTTCTCAAGCTGATTTTCCACTTCAGCTTTGAATGCTTTGAACATGTCAAAAGCATCCGATGTGTCGCATGAGATACACATAACCAAATCTCGAGTAATCATCTGTGAAGGTGATGAAGTACTCATATCCACCTCTAGCTTGAATGCTCATAGGTCCACATACATCAGTGTGTATCAATCCTAAACATTCA
This sequence comes from Acer saccharum, assembly GCA_030490815.1. NCBI lineage: Eukaryota > Viridiplantae > Streptophyta > Magnoliopsida > Sapindales > Sapindaceae > Acer > Acer saccharum. Next base: position 29,633,921 of record CM059867.1, read on the forward strand.
GTGGCTCTTGCACCTTTGGCAGAGAACTTTTGGTCATTTTACCTTCCAAACAAGATTCACAAGTTGGTAGATCATCAACCTTTAAGTCACTAAAGGTCCGTCACATACCAATCTTTTAATCCTATTAAGGTTAATATGACCTAGCGTAAATGCCAAAGGTAGGTTTCATCTATTGATAATTTTACTCTTTTATGATTAGGTTCCGTTATTCTGTGTCTAACGAGTGAGAGATATTTCTATGCAAAAAGTATAGACCGTTTTCCAATGTACCTTGGCAAATAATTTTGTCATTCTTACTAATAATAAAAACTTTATTAAAAGTAACCGAATATCCAAATTTATTCAAACAAGAAACTGAAATTAAATTCCTCTTGAATTGAGGTACATAATAAACGTCTATCAAATCTAAATGCCTTCTAGAATCCAAATAAACTCTAATATCTCCCACTGCACTTGCAGACACTAACGTTCCGTTGCCCAAGCGCAAATTGATTTCATTCTTACTCAGCCTTCTCCTTTCTTGGAACCCCTGCAAGGAATAACAAACATGATTAGTGGCTCCAGAGTCTATGATCCAAGAATCTATAGAATCTGCCAAAAAACATGTTTCAAGATAATTCACATTACCTTCTTCCTTCTTATTCTGGGACTTTGGGCAATTTCTTTCCAATGTCCCTTTTCACCACAAAGGAAGCATTTCCCTTTGATCTTGGTTACTTTCTTGGTCTCCTTCTTGGTAGGCCCAAGTTGTTTTTCTTCTGTTGTTTCTTGACCTTTGACGGGCCTTAACAGTAGCAACTTTACCAACCATATGAATCTCTTGACCCTTGCCTTTCACAAGGATCTTTTCAGCACTTTGAACATCTTGCATAGGCCTTGTAAGGTGTATTCCTTTTTGTTCAAAGTGTAGTCCAATTTGAACTGATCAAAGGAATCTGACAATGAATTGACAACCATATCAATTTTGTCTCACCATCTATCTCATGCCATGCAGTTCAGCAATGTTGAGATGTGCTATGACTTTCATCATGTGATCCTTCACAGCCTGTCCAGGTTTCATCCTAAGATTCATAAAAGCAGTCACTGCCTCTCTCTTAGTCGTCCTAGACTTCATAGCAAACATCTCCTCTAGAGACATCATTATATCAGCAGCAGACTCCATTCCTTCATGCTGCTGTTGCAACACGTCGGAGATAGGCCATAATGTAACATTTGGCCATATCATCTGAAGTCTTCCACTGCTATATCTCTCATTATGCTAGATTCATTATTAGGAGCAGGTGGTTTAGGAGTAGTTAGAACAAACTTATGTTTTTCACTTTGCAACAACAACCCAATTTTCCTTTTCCATGTGACATAATTATCTCCAGTTAAAGTGTTATCTTTCAGGATGTTCATAAGTGATGGGGTCATGATTTCTGAATAAAACAAAACATATATAAGTAAATAATCATGATAAAGCACTTTTAAATATTTATCTTGAATTAAATAAATAACTCAATCATAAAAATTCAACGGTGATCCAACACCCATAAACGTTACGCCTCCTTTGGGAGTTCGCACCATTTACTAGTTAGACTAGGTCCACCTAATTGTTAACATAACAACCAGCGTTTTCAATTTTAGCCTTGCAATTTTATTGACAAGAACTCTTGGGAGGATATCAATAAAATTACATTGAGTGTGTTACCAAGATATCGACCCTCAATTTTCTCTCACGAAAATCCCTCCTTGGGGAGTAGATCTCGTTTGAGTCCATTGTCTAGTCTATCCTTATAAGGAAGTATGTTGCTAAATTCCATTCATGGACGCCCCTTGGGGGGATTACCAATAAATAATAAAGCTCAACTAACCTTGGAGGCCATAGGTGTTACAAAACACCTTCTCCCACTCAATTATTTAAGACGTGTGATTAAATCTCATAGAATGATTTACCAAGTTATCTAGATGCCAATTTAGATACCTAAATCATTCAATGCATGTTCATACCAAAAGAGATATATGAGTGGCACTCCTATTCTATATGTCATGTTATCATACAATAACAAATATTGTAATATTTATGCAAAAAATAAATAGCAACAATTTTGGTCCATCCTAGAAAAGCAAGTAAATTACAATTTGTCAGGAATACAAGATCTTCAAGTGGCCATCAACCATACGCACATCCCTCGACCTCCTCCCATGGGCGTGCACAGCCCACAACCCCACAAAGGGCTGCCGTGTGCAGCCCATGAGACCACATAGGGCTGCCGTGCGCAGCCCACCATGTAATGGGCTTGCCATGCGCAGCCCAATCCACTCCTAGGGTGCGCACGGTGCTCGTTCTTAGTTCCGGTTGCTTCCTTTTTCTTCAAGTCTTGAATCTTCAATGCTTGAACATATTACAGCAGTATTTAAACTAATAAAATACTGCAGTATTTTTTTTTTTTTTATTCACTGCAGTACTTTTTACAAAAGAAAAATGCACATAAAATTAAATAAAAACTGCAGTAAAAATACTGCACTTAAAAAATAAAAATAAAACCTAGCAACTTCCAAGAAGGAATTATGGCGATGATAGACCACCCTTCTTGTTACAATTCTGAAACAAAAAATTACATTGAAAATCTAGGACCAAAATCAAGCAACAACAATCCACATAATAAACATATATAAAACCATACATCCACATGTAATTATATATGCGAATACCTACAGTGCCATCTCTTTCTAAACATGCATAATCACAATAAAAAGAAATAGATCCACGTATATATACGTTAATTAATTAAAAGGGTTCAACCAAGGCTCTGATACCAATTGTAGGGAAATTACCGTAGTACACGTAGCGGAAGCAAGACTAAAATAGATTTAGCACAGTTTAAAATTTTTCCATATTTGAACCTTAACCCTTTAATTAATTAAACATACTTATCAAAAAGCAACATACCTCTTGTCGCGTGATCCGATTGACTTGCGTCGATGGTAATCCGCAAGATCTTCAATCCTAGCACGAACGTGAATCACCTAGGAGCGTGGTCTCCCTTTTCTTTGAATTGCAAACCTGAGAATGGACAAACAAACTTTTCTTTTTCTTTTTCAGTCACAAAACAATCAAAAGAATACAAAGATTATTCCGGTCACTTTTGAGTTCTCAATCTAATGATCGAACTCGCGTGAACCTAATTCGATGTTGTACTCACAAGCTTATTGATGAACAAGCAATTAGTGTACCATCAAAAGAATAACTCTTCTCTCTATTATGTCTTAGTAGAATAAAATTAATACTTTTCTATGAATTGAAAGAAGAAGAAAAATTGAATCAATAAACAACTAGGGTGGCCGAATTCTATATCTTGTATTATAGGTGGCCGAAATTTCTTCTCTTCTTCTTTAGGGTTGGCCGAATCCTACATGTATTCCAATTTGGGTTGCCGCAAACTCCTCTACAAAAAAGATTTGTGTTGCACCCTAATTCACATGTAATTAGACTCCTAACCCTAATTCAACTCATAAGTATTTTTATTCTTTTATTGACTTAATAAAACTTTCCTATTTGATTAAATAAATAAAACTTATTATTTATTTTCTTACCAAATAAGTCTTTTACTTTTAGTATACTACTACTAATAGTATATCTCTAGGAAATATATTTCCATCAGAAAAAGATTTTTTCTTAATTAAATAATTAATTAATAAATTAATTAATTCTTATTTAATTAAACAATGAAACAAAATAATATATTAGGTTAATATATTCACCTTGCGCCCCACTTGTATAAATAGGCCATATATTATTTTCTTATTTCATTTAATCCATTGGACTTTAAATAAAAAGCACACATGTGAACCAGACCCATTCTTACTAAAAGAAACAAGCCCACATGCCTTTCATATATATTAATATAATGAGCAGCCCATTAAATAATAATGTGCAAATTATATTCTTAATATATTAAATGCAATTCTAGATGGACCCATAAATTGGTCCGGTAGAATATATCAAGTGATCCATGCAAGTCCGTGTGGATTGGGGATCTTGGCGGGCTATCTAAATTTAAGCTTCAATAGACATAACCTAATCACAATCAATAATGATTCACTTAGGTCCGATCCATTAATTTTAACTCATTCCACTAAAGAGCTAAAATTGAACTCTTAAATAAAGATAGAATAAGAAGATGTTCCTCATTCATACCCTAGACAATCATGTTGGAGATAGTGTATCCGTGATTAATATCAGTAATCCCAAGAGTTCATAAACCGCCTATTCTCCAAGTTACCATATTTACTCATATGACCACGTTTTGAACTTGGATATTTTGACTTGTCCAGAAGCCATGTTTTCAATAGTCACTATCGAAAACTCAACGTTGAGATTTAATATCTAATTACCTCAAAACATCCATATGATGATATTATACTCTCATTTAATAAATGGAGCCACGATGTCCATATCTATAAATGAAGTCCTCTATCGATTAACAAATGAATATCACCAAACTATCAAGGATAGACTATGCTATATAATCGTACTCATTGATAACTCAAATGATATCACTTGCAACTAAGTCCATCATTTATCTCAGGATTAAGATAGACTCTCCGATTGTCCTGATAATGAAAAGACTATTATCTATTGACGGTTCTAGATAAAGCTTTTCATTGTGATCCAGTTCAATGCACCCAGTGCACTAGATTCTTTTACTCGAAGACACTCTGATGATTTTAGACTCATCATATCTCATTTATCCCACTCAAATGCTAGCAAAAGAATTCTACAACTTTAACAAGATAAATGTGCCCAACCTTTAACTTAAGTTGTGAACATTTCAAGACTAACTAAATAATTGTGTCTACCTCATACATATTCTGATGTATGAACAATTCTTCTTTTCTCATAGTCTTTAGACCTTATGATTTTTACTTTGACAATTATAATATTAAACTATAAATGATATAAGATTTGTTAAACCATAAATCACTTTATTAATATGAAAAAGATTGTCAATTACAACATTACACTCTTGCTATTGAGCATAATCCTAACACTAAATACATCATAGAAAACAAATGGTTAACATATAGAGATTGGTCCATTAATGTGGCTTAAAAAGCACTACCCATACCCACTTGCTAATCCATCTTTTCCCTAACTTCTATATTAATTGTTAAACCCATTCTCTTATCTAGTATTGTTGATATTGGACTCCTATCTATTTCAACTTCTCTTTATATTATTGTCATTTACTTTACTTGCATGTTTTGTGGTTTATCAAACCACACACTATCCTCCTATGATTTGCTTAATTGCATTTAGGACTAGTTAATTCATTCAACTAATTACTCTAATTCTCTGTGGAACGAATCCTTACTTACCATTTTACTAATCTTTACATCCTAAAAGATTTTCTAGTGGTAAAAACATGGTTTTCTAAAAGATCACATTTATACATAAAACATCATTTTGTTGAGTACCAAAACGACCTCATCAACCTTGAGCTTGTTTTTTTATGGAAAAGTTTATTATGGGGTAGACAATTCTTGGAGGCTGGTGCAAGGTGGAAGTTGGGTGATGAATCTAAGATCTACATTATAAGGATCGTTGGATCCTGAGGCCGTCAACTTTAAAAGTTTTATCTTCTCTAATTATTAAGTGGATCCATATGATTTCGTTATATTACTTTCACTTTTTTTTCGCTTTTGGAGTTGATTGGTTGGAACTATATTTTTGGAATTTTTTTGTTTTGGAATTATTGTATGAATGGGTTTGTAATTGTTTTCAGAGTTTGAAAGAATTTTAAGTGGCTTGAACTGTGGAGTTAATATTGATTGATAGTTAGTTTCATGGATTTCAATTGTTTGTTGGAACTGGTTGCAAGTTTTGTTTATTGTTGAAAGACTCAATTTTCTGCCTACTTGTTTCTAGGTTTAAATGCGACAAGTTACTTTATGAACTTCTTAAATTGGATTTACCATCAACTAGCATAGCTTATATTCAATTAGATCTCAATTAGGATTGTTTTATCACAACATTTCCCATATTTGTGAGAGATTAGTGGTTCTTTGCTAAATTAACTTTTTTCATTTAGATAGCCATTAAATGTAAGCAACCTAAGCTTGAGATGAATTCTTTATGTTTTGTTTTCTTTTATATATTTTTGTCTTTTTATTGAGAATTCTTGATTCACCTTGAAAAGTTTCTCTTATTATTACATTATGAGTCATGTTTCATTTATAGGCACAATCTATATAACACTAGTGTATGGTGCACTGGAAATATTGTTGCATGTGATCATATGTGAATAGCATGTAACACATGTATATAATGTTATCGCGTATAAGTTACATGTGATCACGATAGAACAAGACTTAAATTTTATAAATATGAGGGAATGTTACTTGTTGTATACTTATTTGTATCTTACGAGTTAAAAGAGATATACTATAACCGGTCAACTTTTTTGTTATAGGTGCCACCTAGATGTCGTATTGTCACTCTATTGTTGAACTTACACACATCAAGTGTTCTTCAATCCAAGTTTGAACAATGCTCTTAGAGAAAATGTGGACCTTGTCGAGATTTTTTTTTAAAAAAAGTGACATTGTTGAAGCATTCTGTAGGATAAATATCGATGTTTCCCTGGTGCATGAAAGAGTGCAAAACAATGAGACACAATCATTTTGCTCCATTACAATATAAGAAATTGAAGAATATCCAAACAATGGAAACACAAGTTATATTTCATCAAATTATTGTGAGTTGATTACATTTCGTTTCTAAAATTTTACATGATTTATTGTATTTTTAAAATATAAAGGAAAGACTAATTAAATTTTGTTTTAGGTTGGTGAATTATCATTTTGTTTTATGTTACAGAGGTCTAAGAAACAAAATGCATGCGTACTTTCAAGACTTTCCATCATTGGAGCAAGCAATAACACATCCACATAAGTATGCATCCAAGGATGACTGGGTGTGGCTTTGTCTCCCGTCTTTAAACCTGAGGAATTTAAGGTATGTATGACATTCACATGTATTTTAAATTGTGGATTTTTTATCAAATATTTTCATCAATTGTTGATCTTAAATGATCAATATAACATGTATTTGTCATATTTTTGAATTCCTTTATCATATGTAGGGATGGCAATTTAACCCAAACCCGCAGGCACCTACTCGAACCTAAACCGCATGGGCCAGGTTTGGGTTTTATGATTCAAGTCATGGGTCGGGTTCAGTTTTGAAGAAACCAACTCGAAGCTAGTGTGGGTTCTCCTATTCTCTAATCTCTACTCTCTCTCACACAACACACTCTATCTCCCTCTCTCCTAAAATAATCATGTCTGGAAGAGTTGGTCGCCATTAGAAGTGGTCTTTGCAGAGCATTTTCATCAACTTTGATGACTTCTCTACTGTGGTGATATGGGTGCAACACAAAGATTTGCCATTAGAGGAGGGATTCACAGAGTGTGTTCATCAACTTTGATGACCTTTCTTTGTGTCACACTGATATCATCAGCTGTAGAGAGGTCATCAAAGTTGATGAACATGCTTTGTGAAGCCCTTCTCTGATGGCGACCAGCTCTTCCGAACATGTTTCTCTTTAGAGATAGAGAGAGATAGTGTGTGTGGGAGAGTATAGATTAGAGAAAAGGAAATAAGACATATGATCATTTATATTGCTCACCTTTTTCGTCTGCTTTTCATTTTTTTTTTTATTTGCTCCTTAATCTCTTTATTTTTCTGTTGAATTTTTGTTGCTTGTGTTGTTACAATGTTTTGCAAATTTTGTAATCTCATTTGTGTTGAAAATTAAAAAAATAAAAAATAAAAAATAAAAATTGACTCCATGAAATACCATTTTAAAATAACATACATAAAAATCATAAAAACCATTTTGACAAAACATAAAACCATAAAAACCATTAATATCCATAAAATCATAAGCATCCATTAACATCCATATTCTGATACTTCTGCTGAAGATATCAGACCATAAACCATCCATAAATAACTATAACCATACCATAAAACCATTAATAAACATAAATAACCACAAACATGAAAATGATAATAATAGAAGAGAGTTTACAAAATATTTACATGAAAAATTACTTCTTTCCATTAACCATACATCCCATTCCATGTTTTTTTTCTCTTGTACAATTTACAATGCCCGAAGGGGGGTTATATACAAAATATAGAGCAATGTGCCACCATTAGATTGCACTGACACATTGTCATCCAACGGTCGATGTGCTACAATAAACTGGAACTCTGCCAGACGTGATTTACAGACATAAGGACTGGCACAACCGCCAACAGTATCTGAAAAATCTAAAAGTAAATCTAACACATACCAAAGCAATCTAAAAGAATATAAATAGTATAATCAATTCAATTTGAACTAAACTAACATAACCATAGTTAAATCATAACTTAACCATAATTAAACCATAATCCATACAATAACTCAACCATAGTTAAATCATAACCATAAAGTATTTAAGAAAAGTTTCATATTTCCAACAATTTGAATACATTGGGATTGGTTTGTGTCCTAAACCAACTCAAGTGAATTTTGAGGAGATTATAGAAGAGACACATAGGTTGCAAAACATTGTTACATCACAAGCTACATAAATTCAAGAGCAAAAGAAAAATTTGAAAAGTAAACGGAAGAGTTTAGTGATATTAAAGATCATATGTCTCATGTCATCTTCTCTAATCTCTACTTCCCTCCCCCACCCCCCCACCCCTACCCCTTCACACTGAAATTTCCCTCAATGTAGTAGTGAAATATACCTAGAGGGGGGGGGGGGGGGTGTGAATAGGTATAGACTCCAATTCTTCCAATTAAAAATAATGCGGAAAATTACAAGGCAAATGCACACTTGATTAGATTTAGCAAATGAATTGATTACACTAAGACAAGAGTTAATCAATTTACAAGATGTGCAAACAATGTAATATATGGAAGATAAAAGAAAGTAAAGCAAAATTGAACACAATGATTTTAACGTGGTAAAACCTCAATGAGGAAACATCCACGGGTTGATACCACAACCACCGACGAAGCAATCCACTATATGAAAAAGGACTTACACACTCAAGCTATCACTCATGATATCCGCTCAAGCTATCAACTCCTAATCTACCCTCGGGCTAGTGAATCACCAAGCTACTTCCTATCCGAGATGTGTCCTACACCTCTAGAAAGCAACTTCCTATCCAAGACGCTCACGTCTCTAGGAAGATTTCTTGCTTGCCTTATCCGGATCCTCCCGACCCTAGACAAGACTTCCTTGCTTGATTATCCGAGTCCTCCCGACTCTAATCAAGGCTCCCTTGCTCTATCCACAAAGCTTCACTCACTTTGCTAGAGACTTCAACCTAATGCAAGGCTATGATCTAAAGTGATGCAAATGATGCAAGCACAATCAAATTAAGCTAGATGATCAATCAAGCAAAATGTACATGTTCAAAGATAGTCTAGAATATGATTTCAACACACAATCACAAAAGTTATCTAGAAATCAAACATGCAAATCAATAAGAACAAGGTATCAATATTCAATTTAGCACACTAAAAAACCTAGTTCTTAGATCATGAAATAAAACATAGAAAATAACATGAAGCACATCACATATATGTTTTCTAGAATCAATTTCATGATAAATCAAGTTTAGCACAAATATGTTCAAAACACATTACAAAGCTAAAACTCAATTAACAAATGATCAAATAACCCTAGCATGTGATCTAACATACTTCTTAACAAATTTCATCAATCAAATGGAAAGAATCAATAGTTGATCAAAAATGAAATTGAAAAAAAAAAAGAAGTTGAAAATCAAGTACTGACCACGGACTGGAAATGGACCAGCTGAGAAAAATGCCGAAGTCAACTGCCTCTGGAAATGCTTGGGGTTTGTAGCTCTCTTCGAGACCAACAATTTTGGTTTTTGAATCGAATGATTTCGAGTTCGTATGAGAGAGATATGATCAAAACAAGTAAACAAAAATTGTTGAAAAATGATGCGGGATTTCAAGTGTTCTTCAAAAATTTTCATAAGTGTGGAGGGAAAGAGGTTTGATTAAAAGGAGGGAAAAGGAGAAGATTTCAGAGCAAATCACGTGCTGCCATGTCAGCACCCGTGGGGGGGCGTGGGGCCCACGGGAGCAGAAGGCTCCCTTTCCCGTGGGGCCCACGGCCTCCCACACGGGCTGGCCAAGTGGCCACACGTGATTTGCACACCTCTCGCGCGCTCCTCGGTTCGTTGCCCCATATCTTGAGTATCCGACCTCCGATTTCGAATCCGTTTTCGATTACGAACCGTGACTCCCTCACGCACGACTACGACTACGACTACTCAACTTTGAAAAATGGTTGAGAAATCATCTCGGACTCCGATGATGAAATCAACACAACAAATGAGAATGAAAAGTAGACTAGTCATCTTGTTTGGACTCGAAACCTTAAGAGTGAGTAACCGAAATGATCGGAACTCGATAAGGCATTAAATAAGAACATGTTCAAGTCCTAAACACAAAATACGAAAACAAATAAACACATATTCACACAAACATGCCATATCAAAGAGATAGTCACAAAGCATGCAATTTCACAATGTTTGTCAATACAAGATCAATGCATGAGCATGCTATGAAGTGTGTGAATGTGTTATACCAAATGTTTGAACCACGATGCAGGGACACACATGTATGAATTGTGTGTGTGCGCTAACTCACGCCTTGCAGAGGGTGAAGTCAAGTTTTACCTTTGACGATTTTTCACCTCTGAAGACGACTTTTGCACTAGATGTTGCTCTTCACTCTTTGAGCTCCTTTCTCAAATAATGTCCTAAGCAACAACTAATACATCATAGAGTTTTTGCAATGGAATCAAGCCAATACAATAGTGACCGTACACACCACCACACACACGCACGACGCACACCACACCACCACACCACACACTCTCTCTCTCCTCTCCCAAAGAAACATGTCTAGAATTAGTCGTCATCAGATAAGGATTTCGCCAACGTGTTCATCAATATTATATGGGATATTGCCACTCAATTAATACCAATAGATACAAAAGTTGCCAAGGTCCTAGAGATTTTGAAAAACATGTATGAGACTACTACAAGGTATGAGCTTCATGTGTTTTTCTTCATCCACTACTATGAATGCAGAATAGGTAGCTGATATTAAAATCTTGTAATATGTATTAATTTTGATTCTCTTTGTGAACATTAATTGAAAGTAGAATATTTTGGTATGAATGACATGCTAAGGATCATTTCCTTTCTCAATGGGCACTTGTTGGCGACAACATAAAAGTCGGATAACAAACAAATTAGATTTGTTCCTCCTATCTTAAGGCATTTAGAAGCTCCAACTGTTGAAGTCAAATAACATTGTAGATGTTGATGAATGGAGCTAATTTCTTATCAAATTCACTATCTCCAAAATTTGATGTAAGTCTACTAAATTAACTTAAAGCAAACAAAGGGTCATATAAGCATATGATTTACATTTTATTATTTTAGGAAATAATAGACCTTATACTAAGTTGGCCAAGAAAACGAAACCCCACATATAACTAGTGTAAAAGGATTTGCAACGATTACATAAATTAGTAAGTTAATTATAAGTAGTATAATATCAACTATATATAAGACCTGAATTTACTAATGTTTGCTGATTTTCAAGTTAATTAATAAGTTTTAACATAAAATTCTTTTAGACTTTGATTTTCTCTGTTTGTGGTTATGATTATCATCAACACCTCTTTCCTCTTCATAATTTACTAATGTTTGCTGATATTTCTATTTGTGCTTTTTTAACTAAATCTTTTCATTAACTTTGAAATGAGACTTCAACTTACGGTAATCAAAATATCTTTAGTATATATAAGAGAATAATAAAGTTATAAAAGTTTTTGTTGATGAATTTAATATATTAAAAATTTGTTTAAAGGGTTGCTAAAGTAGCCAAAATGAAAATCTCGACGAAGTGAATAGAGTGGAAACTTGGATAGTTGGACGTAAGAACAAAATATGGGACACCAGTGAATGAAAATGTTGCAGACAAAATTGTATTCTTGTTAGTTATATTCTTTGTAGTTTAATTTAAGTTTATTATATTTGATTAGTTATTTTTATTATTATTTTGCATCATACTAGAAATAAATGGAAACAATTCCTACAGAAAAGACAAAATCAAGTAAAGATGATACTGTAGTTCAAGTTTTAGGAAAGGAGCATTGAGGTCGAGTTCGAGGTTTTGGTTTGGGTGTAACCTAACCAAGTACAATAGCCATGATTAATTAGTAAACAAACTACAATGCAAATTCAATAAGAGATGAAAGATCTTAGGCAACTAGTCAAAGAATTGTAAAATGATGTCTTCAATAATTAAGTAATGTGAAATAAAATAGTTTTACTTATTGAATTACAAATATTGCAAAAAAAAAAAAAAAAAAAAAAAAAGTTAACCAAATTCATGTAATCTTGTTTTAGAGCAGAACTACTTGCCATGTCTTGAAAATGAGCATCTAAAAGTAGTTAAGCTTGTATAATCACTCTAGACCACATTATTTTAATTTGATATCAAGTAAATCTTCATTTTAGACCAATGATAGAGCTGTGGTTGAAGAAATAGTACATTAGTAAATAAGAGCCATAATTGTTTTATACGTCTGACTTTTTTTTTTTTTTTTCTAATACCCGTGTTTTTTATAGCCACAGTATTCAAGTAATTCAAATCGATAAGGAATGTGTAAAATGTGTTAGATCTTCTTCAAAGGTAAATTTATAGAAAGTTATTTGTTAAATTTTTTACGAAAATCACACATATTTTGTCTTAACGCTTCTTTTTTATTTAATTTTTAACTCTTTTTTTGTATATGTTAGTCACTACTTGGGGTTTCTACAAGTAAAAGGATGTTTCACCTCAAAAGAGTTAAAAATGCAAGTTATTGCATTGGATTGGTAGTGGACAAGTAGTGGCAGAAGCTTAAATTAATTGCAATGATCCATAAAGCATCAATTCATCACATGCTTCTTGGTTCGGATCATTGGAGAGTTTGTGTGAAGAAGATAATGGTGAGCAAGGTGCCTTTGATTCATCCTACTAATGACCTACACATACTTGAAAATGCTAGATGCACCTATATAGCGTGGCCATCAAATTATATTACATATTAGGATTTGAGTGAATGTTTATGAGTAAACAAAATTTTAGGATTATAAATTAACACTTCTAATTATGATGTAATCAATTGAATGTTTTTGTGACATTATTTTATCAAATTATATTACATATTAGGATTTGAGTGAATGTTTATGAGTAACAAATTTTAGGATTATAAATTAACACTTCTAATTATGATGTAATCAATTGAATGTTTTGTGACATTATTTTTATTATATATATATATATATATATATATATATATATATGTAGCCTTTTATCAATAGATTAGACATGACAAGAATTTTAATGTAATAATAGATTCCAAAAAATTCAAATTACAATTGTATGCAAAATTCAATAGGCTAATCATATTTTTTTCAATAAAGAAAATCATCCACTATGGACATAAGTTGTTTGAATAACACAACTATCACGGGCTTATAGCATTTTAAGTAACACAATTATCACGTGCATATAACGTTTTACATAAATCAAATATCATGTATGCAGCCTGTAGTTACAAACCTATTAAAACACGCGTTACTCATGGTAATTACCTCATTCACTACAGTTGTTGTCCGTTGTAGTTGATATTATCTATCACAGACAGGGCACATTGTCAAAACGCGCCATTATCCATTATAGCTTCGTGAACGATGGGCGTTGCAATAGACAATGTCATAGTCAATACGCATCTCGCCCGTTGTAGATGAACAATTTTCTTGTAATGCATGGAGGAAAAAAAAAATTAATATCAAGTTTTTTTTCTTTTTTCTTTTTTGGTTTTTCAAAATTTCAAAAGTGAAATCATCTACAAGCATCTTCTTGACTATGTTAACAAAGTCGTCGAAGTCGACGCCCCATCCACGACCCCTCTGCTACCACCAATCGTCTTATGCCGCACGATCGTGGACGAGAGAGATGAAATGGACATTTGCTCTCTTCCGGTTCAAGAGAGACAAAGGAATAGAGATCTACTTCAAAGAAAATGTGGTTGGCTAGAGAGAGAGAGAGTGGAGGGTATTTTTCTCGATTCAAGCCTAAAGTTAATAGGAATAGAAACAATTTGGAGGTGGATAAAAATAAAAATAAAATAAAAAAACCAACTTTTTTTTTTTTTTTTTTTTTTTTGGGGGGGGGGGGGGGGTGGGTGGGTGTGGTTATTTCTAGGTAATTCCTCTTTTTTTTGTTGTAGATTTTGGTCTTTCTTTTTCATAAATATTATTTTAAATTAATGTTTTCAATTGGTTTAAGTCAATAATGAAATTTTCTTTAAGGCCATAATTTAATTTGGTCAAATTTGGCCCGAAAAGATGAAAAAAAAAAAAAAGTGTAATAATTTTAGCCCAATAGGCCCAAAACCAAATGAACCGAATTGGTCCGATTCAGTTGGTTTCAGTTCGTTCACATGCTAAAATTTTATTTGATCAGTTCACTTTTTCAACAATCAAACATTTTCGGTTTTTTATCAGTTTTATCCCAAAGTGAATTGATCCATTAAATGTCCCCTCTAACTTTAAGTCTCAAAATTAAACTTAATAAGTGATTATTTCTCGAGCTACAACAATTTCAAACGCACATTAAGAGGTTGTTTGTTTTTTTGTTTGAACACAGAACGGTCCTGAATTTTACTAAAGACTGAATAGTGACTAAAACCTGAAACTGAATGACTTGTTTGTTTTTTATTTTTATCTCCTCTGAATAGAATGTCAACTTGTTTGTTTTTTATTGATAAAATGGTTTAAAATAAGTAGTTTAACTTTTATACCTTTGTCACTATTAATTGTTATGTATTTTCATCTTATATGATACAAACAAAACTAAATAAAAACATGTAACAAATCCTAAACCATTTTTGTGTAATAATGATAAGTATTATTCATGATTAAGATATTATAAATAATTATTTTTAAAAAATGTATATTATATATATATATAATGATAAATAATGATTTAGAAATGGTTTTGATTTTACCACCAAAAAAAAAAAGAAAAAAAAAATTAGAGGTTCACCAATGGTGTTAAAAGTGATACTATGAATAATGGTTTATTTATTTATTTATTTATTTTATTTTTTTAAGCTTATTATAAGTAATAGGTTAAAAGAAATAAACTTGTATAATATAAAATTATGATTTGAAATTATTTCTTTAGGAGATTAGAATGCAACCATGATTGAATGACAGAGTGGGCTAGAATAAAATTCTCTAAACCTCAACACCTGATAAATTTTACTAACTAAAAAAAAAATGCATATTTCTAAATAGATAGATCAACTAAAAGAAGACCATCATTCTTAAATTTTATTCAAATGATGAAAAAAAAAATTCATTGAATTATGACTTATATATAAAATTAAGTCATAAAAGATACCAAAGATGATAGAAAATTATTTATTCCTAATGATGCACTTAATTTTGGTATCATAACTTTGAAATTAGATTAACTCTAAAGTTTCAAAATAACAAATATTGAAATTCATATAACTTATGAACATATACCTAATTTGAAGACCATTTTTTTTATGTTGACAAAGAAATGAGCTAAATTTTGATAAGAATATTTTAAAGATTGAAGCGGGTCTTCTCCAATTAACCTAACAAATCTATTACAAGTATTAATTGATTAGGAAAAAAGATATTGCAATTGTAAAAAGTATATTGAGAATACACAATAACACAAGTATATGTTTAAAAATTTCAAACTAAAAAAAAATAAATCAAGATTGGTTAGGGTGGGCTCTAATGAGGATAATCTTGGAAGAATATATATTAAATGCAATCCAGTGATTTGGAATTAAGTTAAAAGTGAGGATTTGTTACTTTTTTTTTTTTTTTGGTTTTTTTTTTTTTTTAAAGCTGTTTGACCACTTAAAAAAAAAAAACTTAATAAATTCTATTCAGACTCATTAAGTTTTAAGTGAAAAAAACAACAACCCCTAAATCATAATAAGTACTTATTAAGATTTAAGGAAAAAAAAAAAAAAAATCACCACCAAAATCATTTTAAAACTCAAATTTATATCATAGTATTTGAAAATCATTATTGAATCATGAATGTGAAACTTGCTTATTTTCTCACCAAAGTTAAATATTTTGTTAAAGTTAATTGATTAGTTTAATTCCATCAACATATTAGCAAAATTTATGTAATTTAAATATTTGGCGAGCTTATTAGATTTAAATTTTTTATATTTGTAAATCAAACATCTATGAGTGCGTGTGGTATCGTTTTTAAAATGGTGTTCTTAAAAACGGTTTTGAAAATGAAAATCATGTTTTCAAAACGATGTTAAAACGTAATGTGTTTGAAAGTGTTTGTTAAAAGTAGTTTTTAAAACAGAAAACAATATAAATGTCTTTAGTATTGTTTTCTAAATTGAGTAATTTAGTTGTTTGGAGAGAAAAGTTGGGATGGTTTGAAAACTTGTTTTGAAAATGATGTAATACAGTAAATTATTGTTTTTTTAACTTTTTAGTAATAAATTTAAAAACAAAGTTTTCATTTTCAAAAACGACTTTTCCAAAAAAAGGTAATTAAACAACTTTACAAATAAAAAACCGTTTTTAAAAATGAATATTTTGTTTTTGAAAAAAAAAAAAAAAACCGTTTTCAAAAAGAGTAATGCTACATTGTCCAAATTTGGTACCCAAATGATGTGACAACACTGTAGACCATTCATTTAAATCATGCAAATCTAATACAATTTAAATGAATGGTCTACAGTGTTGCCACATCATTTGGGCACCAAATTTGGGCAATATAGCATTACTCTTTCAAAAATTGTTCCAAATATTGTACCACCTAACTTCTTAAACTATTTAAATTTCATCATATTGGTTTTTGTTCAAACCCCTCACTAGGGATGGGCGCAGGGGCTGGGGAGGGTACCCCCATCTCCACCCCATTCCTCAAACCTTCCCCCACCACCTCCCCCAAAACCCATTTGGGGGGACTGGGGGTGGGGGCGTTTTGGGGGCAGGTACCCCCTTCCTCACACCCAAAACCCATTTCCTCCGTTTCTTTTCAATTTCAATTTCCAATCCAAAAATCGAAATTCAAAATTTAGAATCCAGACATTCTAATATTTAATTTAACACTGTTAAAATATTCAATCCAAAAAGTAATAAAAATATAATATAAAATACAATACAAAATAATTTTTTTTATATAAATATAAATATAAATAAAAATAATATATATTTTTTATTTTGGGGGAAATTGAGTTTTGGGTTTAGAGGTGGGTACCCCCACCACCTCCCTCAAAATCTATTTGGGGGCAAAGTTTGCCCCCACCTCCACCCCACCCCCACCCCCACCCTCAAAATCCATTTGGGGGTAAATTTGCCCCCAAAACCCCATGGGGCCCCATGGGGAAACACCCATCCTTACCCCTCATCCTTTTTAAGAGAGGAATTTGAATAGGATGAGCTGTTAAAGATTTTTAAGAAGAGGCCATGGCCCAATAGCCTCTTGACAAAAAAAAAAAAAAAAAAAAACTCATTTAATTGTTAATATTAAGTTAATTCCATCCCTTTAAAATGAAAATTTTGTTGTTTACTGCACATGGTGCCTTGCCAATGTGGTGGGCCTTCCCAATGGGAACCTCCACCACCAAGGTTCAAGGACTTGTGGGTGCATGGGTTTTGTGCCAATTTTCCCACCATTTGTGTGGGTAGTGTCCCACTACTTTGTGGGTGTTCTCTCCCTTTTCGTGGGAGTTGCCGTCCGGGCTGCGCTTGTAGTGCCCTATCTCGCCGGTCCCGGCAGTTGTTTGTATTATCAAAAAAAAAAAAAAAAAAAAAAAAAGAAAATTTCGCAGTTTGTCCCACAAAATTCGTTAAACTTGAGATTCTGGTTTCACATTTGATTTAATCGCATATAATTTTCATGAAATAAAACGTGATTTTAATGGGGCGAGGAAACCCAAGCCCTCTTAATTGAATTATTTGTATTCTTAGTAAGGAAGAAAAGAAATTGCCCAAAGAAGCCAAAGTTTTCCACTTGGTAGGAGCTTGTCTTTTCTTAATTTATTGATAATATTTAAAAAAGTTGAAGTTGGTAAGCTTTCAAAGTTAAGAGCCATGAACGTGAATGCTTTTCATTCTTAATTGTTAAAAAGGAAAAGTGAGTGCACAAACTTTTCAATCTTAAAGTTATTTGTGTTCTACCTCCAATCAATATACTTTTACATACTGTCCTTGCATTACTTAGCACTATTGTTTTTCTTCTTTTGTTAGTTGGGTGTATTTTTTGTTTCCTTTTTTTTTAATATATATTTATTAATAAAATTGGATTGACCTAATGGGAAAACGTATCACATGCAAGCGATCATATACTGAAAACCCTTATGCAATACCCATATATAAGAGTGACAAAAATCAACAAAGTACAAAAAAACCAGAAGGAAGATAACCTCAAACAAAGAGAGGCACGCATGCCACACCAAAAAGAAAAAGAAATCATCAAGAAAAACGAAAAGACTTATAAGCCATGCAGTCATTGCCCATTAAAGAAGAACATAATGGCGGGACATATATATATATATATATATATATATATATATATATATACAGTGGTTCTCTCATAAGGGATCCCTTATTTTAATTTCGGTAAGGACCACCATGAAATTATATCGATTTGAATGAATTTTAATCTGAATTTTTTTGTGGATGATAAGTTCATTGAAATCTACCTATGAATAAAATTTGAGAATTTTTCAAGCACAAAAACTATATTTACCGATTTTTTTTAAATATGAAGGTATTAGAAAAATAGGCGAAATATAGGAAATTCAAGAAAAATAGTTTTTGTGCTTGAAAAATTCTCAAATTTTATTCATAGGTAGATTTCAACGAACTTATCATCCACAAAAAAATTCAGATTAAATTCATTTAAATCGATATGATTTCATGGTGGTCCTTACCGAAATTAAAATAAGGGATCTCTAATAAGAGAATCACTATATATATATATATATATATATAACTTATAATATGTCTATCAGTAATTTTGAAAATAATAAATATGGTTAGGATTATATTAACTTAAATTTTAAAATGTTTAGCAATATTTTCAAATAATTGTTATTTCTCCTGATTGTTTTGTAGCAGTTAGTTTAAATATGTAAAAATAATAAACAAAAAGTATGTGTAATACATTGTAATAAATAAATTGATAAGTGTCTTTTTATAACATATCTTTTGCATTGGAAAAACACATAATTTTTTTTTATTATTAATTATTAATATGATAAGTGTCATTCTTGAAAATTAACATTTAGTTGGCAAATTTGTAATAGAATAAAACTAAAAGTTAATTTAGAGCTTAAGAGATTCTATAAAGTGGTTAAAGTCTAAATATATATATATATTTAATGAAATATTGAAATCTGAAAATAATACTTTGTAATGATTGATAAGTTTTTTTATTTTTCTTTTAAAAAAGACAAAGTGTTTTTATTTTAACCATATAATAAACCCGCCAATCACAGTTTCAAAAAGGAAATATTGCATTTTAGTACCTAACTAATTTAAAAACGTCAGGTTTTTACTTATCTTTGCATTTTTCATCAAACGAGTCCTTACATTTTTAAAATTGTCATTATTTAGATCATTCTGTTAGTAATTAGGCATTGGTTAAATTTAACAATTTCAAGAGTATTTTGGTCTTATAATATGTCCATAATTGATAAAAATAGAAAAATTAATAATAAAAAAATAGATAAATAGATATAACCATGCATAGATGGACGATGGAGAAAAGTATTTTGCTCTCTCTCTCTCTCTCTCTCTCTCACACACATACACACACACACACATTGCCGGGTCCATAGTTGTAGAGGTTCCTCCTAACTAAGCTTAGTCTCACCTCCAATTTCAAAACCACAAACAAATCTACCTCCACAACAATAACTATTATAACAAGAGCTAGAACTACCCAATATTACTTCATGACTGCAATAGTTGCACCATCCTTGTTGGGAGGCATTACAAGCATACTACCTATAGAATCGAGGGAGGAGGCGCGATTCCAACTCTGTTTATTTTTTAAGAAAAAAGTAATTTTTTTTAATATATTGTTTTTATATCTACAATGGAAATCTATCTATCTATTTTTTAATTTGGTTTTTCAATTTTTTTTTAATCTCCTTCATCTATCTTAACATCTCAAAGATGGACTGTAGGGATCTATTATTATTATTATTATTATTATTTTTCAATTTATTGTTTCATTTTCCTTTTATTATAAATTTTTAAATTTTTTTATTGGTCAATTAAAGTACAAGAATCCAAGAGAAAAATAGAATTTTATCTAATTTTGTGACGTTTTTCCTTCAAAAATTTGGTCAAATGGATCTAAATGAGCCTTTTTTCAAAAGTTAGGGACTGGCTTAACAAAAAAAATTACAATAATAAGTAAAAAAATGACGTTTCCAAAATAGTGAGGGACAAAACGAAATATTGGCCTTTCATAAAATAAAATAAAATATTTCTGGGTCTCTTCAACTTCTGTGAAACCAGAAAGAAAGAAAGAAAGAAAGAAAGAAAAACTAATAAACCCTGAAAAAACCAGGTCGAAAAGCAAAAGCAAAAAGATGACGACAATCTCTCTTTCTTTTCGTTCTAATCCCACCAAAAAGTACTCACACACCAAAGCAGACCGCATTAAGCAATCAACAACAACAAGAAGATCCCATATATACCTCTGTTTCTCACTTTTACATACTCAACATCATCATCAACAACAACAACAACAACAATGTCTCATGAAATTGTTCCTGCTGATCCAATTCATGAAGAAATTTACCACTACTACAGCTCACCAAATGCATCGCCCATCAGCAGCCATGGAACTGAATCGCATAACCTCACAATACCCTTTACAAGATCTCTCACTTCTGGTCGTCAACATGTACCTGAACCCTTTGACAGTGAGAGATTGCCGTCCACTCTCGCTTCCGATATACAGAGGTTCCTTCGTGTTGCAAATTTGCTTGAAACCGACGAGCCTCGTATTGCTTATCTTTGTAAGCCCTTTATCAATTGACACTGATTATTATTATTTTTCATTTTAGTTAACAAGTTTGACAACGATTGGGATTTTTTTAGTGTAAATGAACGTATTAAGACACTTAAAAGATTTGAAATTGGTGTGTCCAATTTTTTCCTTTCAATTTATTTACTATTTTTAACAAGTGAAATTCAGGTTTGAGATACAATTATGGTTACTGCATGCAATTCACATTGTCATGTTGATATCTGGACAGGTCGCTTTCATGCTTTTGAGGTAGCTCATAACATGGACAAAAATTCAACTGGGAGGGGTGTTCGACAATTCAAAACGTCTCTTCTTCAGCGACTTGAACTGGTGATTAATTGAGATTCAGTAGTCTTATCTAAACACACAAAACAATTGATAAATAATTCTTATGCATTAAGGAAGTATTGTGTACATTACTTTACAGTATATCTCTAAGAGATAATTATCTTTTGTCAAGTGCCTTAAGTTTGGTTTGTTGTCAGGTAACAATATAAATTTTGAGCTTTCACAGATTGATTCCATTTATGAGTAAAAAAAGTCTTATCACGAAGTTTATGTTTATTATTAAGCCTTCATTTGCATATTCATGCCTGTTTTATATTATCTAGTAATATCTGCAGTAAACACAAACTGGGTGATATTTGTATTTTCTAAACAATGTAAATCAGCCTTTAGTTGAAAAATTTACATTTAATCCCATATCCTCCAATTTTGACTTCTAACGTGCATTTTTTTTATTATGTATCCTAAACTAGTTTTTCTATGTCTTTTAGTTTTGTCCTTATAGCAAGAACAATGTGGATATTTAATTACACGTTTGATTCTTGATTGACTTCCCTTTTCATTTCTCTGTTGACTTGATGACTTTATAGGATGACGAAACTACTATAGAGAGACGAAAGGAAAAAAGTGATGCACGTGAATTGAGGCGTGTTTATGATACATACAAGGATTACTTTACCAGAAGTAGCGGAGAATTTGATTTAGATGATAGGTATTGGGTTCATTATATTGGACTTTACTCTACACTTCTTTTGAGCTAATTTCTGTAAGATAACCATCAGCTTTTTATTTATTATTAAATCATTGTTTTACATTTGAATCAGTCGCAAAGAGAAATTGATAAACGCACGCCATATTGCGTTTGTGTTGGAAGAAGTATTAAGGGCTGTAGAAAGTGCAGCTGACCCTCAGGTTTTATTTTGTTTTCATTTTTTGATTCTTTACTCTTGTGTTTGGTAATTATAATGTTTAGAATCCTAATTATCGTATTATAATTTACTATTCTATCTATATTGTTTTGTTAGGCCCTTGCTGATGGAGACAGTATTCAAGCAAAATCTCAATTCTATGTGCCATATAACATTCTTCCACTTGCTCATGGAGGCATTCAGCATGCAATTTTGCAACTCTTTGAGGTTCGGTTCCACATTCTTGATATTATCTTTGTTAACAATGGGTTTCTCCAATAAATCTTATAAGACTTGGATAGTAATCTTTATTTATGGAAAAATAATAAAAAATCAATCACCTGGTCTCTTTTAGTTGTTGAGCCTCTTAAGTGTTGGAGTCAGATTAACTGGTATAATGCTATTGGAGTATTGGCTATTACTTCTTATTTGAGTTTCAACTTTTTGTGTGGTTAAACTTGCATATGGAATGAGTTTGTTTTGCTGTAGCATGTGTAAGGTTAAAAAACATAAAATGAGTTTGATAACAAGCCACTTAATTGGTACAGGTTAAAGCTGCAATTGCTGCTGTTCGTAATACTCGCGGTTTACCTCCAGCTCAAGATTTTCAGAAATCTGGTGCTTTCATGGATTTGTTTGAATTTCTTCATTATTGCTTTGGGTTTCAGGTGATTATCCTATAGCACCTATAATGATTTTCAATACTTTGTTTCTTCTATGCTGTGTCATATGATCTATGGAATTGAAATTGACTAATTGCTCGGTTTAGGTGGTTATTTTGAGACATAGCTTAATAATTTGAGACCTTAAGGACTTTCTTAACATTCATATGATCCATCTTCATTCAGGAAGGAAATGTTGCTAACCAGAGGGAACATCTAATTCTACTTCTTGCTAACATCCACATTCGGCAATCTCATAAGCAGTCATCTAACTCAAAGGTGATTTTTGTGATTTGATTGTTAACCCTTTAAGCCCTTTAAGCTTCTAATCGTCTGTTCATTTGAAATGTTAATTCAGTTGGGGGATGGAGCTGTGGATGAATTGATGAAAAAGTTCTTTAAAAACTATACAAATTGGTGCAAATTTTTGGGGAGAAAAAACAACATACGGTAAGAAATTATATGATTTTGCTCCATATTTTGCACCAAAGAAGTAAGAAATTTGTTTTTCCATCGTATTTTAACAAGTAGACAAGTAGTGTCGTGCTTCTCTTTATATCCAAACAATAGTCTAGGAAAAAATTGCCTTTTTATGTATAAACTAGTTTTAGACAAAAGTGTGCTATTATCAACTTTCCATATGTGTATAATGAGTTTCATTTTATAATTTCTTCTTGTCAAAAGATTGTAAAAGATTTCTGTTGTTTTTATTTTTATGCTTTTCGGTTCTTGTTTTTTCTTATATTAAATTTATTATTTGTCTTTGAAGGTTGCCTTATGTGAAACAGGAAGCCCAACAATATAAAATTTTGTATCTGGGGCTTTACCTTCTTATCTGGGGGGAGGCAGCAAACCTGCGGTTTCTGCCAGAGTGTCTTTGTTATATATTTCACCATGTAAGATAAATCATCTGTTGCAATTAACTGCTTTCTTATGATTGATTTGTGTTTTGCATGTTGGAACATAAGTTCTTGTATTCTTCCCAGAACCTAGGAAGCTTGGACTATGTTAGTCATAATACTTCGATGAAACTCCTGATATAAATACATTAAAAATGTGGGGTTCAAGGGCTGGTAGCTATTTATAAAACCAACTTCAAGATCAAGGGTTGATAGTTCATCCTTCAGAAAAGAAAAATGAATATATAATAGTAGAAAATCATATATTTCAAGTATTATTATTCTGTAGAAGTGAGAAAGGAAACCCACATCAAACTTTCCTTAAATTATTGGCATAGTCATATTGCTCTGGTGGTGGCCAAGGAAATGGATGTCTAAGGAGAGAACACAAATAATTGAGAGAAATTTGTGTATATTTCTTTCGTCAAAAGAATTACAAATATATATACAACTCTTAGAGAGAAACTAAATAGAAAACTACCTAAAAACACCTACAAGTTGTTCTAGGAAATTTAGCTCTCATATTAACATATTACAATGAAGGAAAGAAAGAATAAAAGTCATTAGCAAATCTAGTTTCCCAAAAAATAGCAAGTTGAGTAGAAAACTAAATCTGCCATAATTGAAGGACATATGAATATTTCTCAACAGGTTCAGCCTTGTGGCTGTTTGGCCCCCATGGTAGCCTGTTGAGTCGAAGCATACAATGATGAGAACAAGAGGAATACCAAGATGGTTAACAGTATTTGTAACAATACAGTAAAGTTTGATCTCTAATATAGTAAGATGCATAACAAAAATTACATTGTTAAGGTTCAAACTGTGTACTTCATATAGAGAAACATATTTTTATTGTGCTGTTATTATCAATAGTACTACTATTATACTTTTTGATAGGAAGCACTACTATTATCCTTATAAGTGTGAGGTTTTTGGTTTGTTTGCTTTCAGATGGCATATGAATTGCATGGAATCTTAACGGGTGCTGTTAGTATGAAAACTGGGGAAAATGTGATGCCAGCATATGGAGTAGGCTTGGAGTGTTTCCTTAACAATGTAGTTACTCCTATATACCAGGTTATATTTGAGGTACATATGCTATCTTTTCTTGTTAAGTTACCACTCAATCTAATGGTTTAAGCTTGCAAATGCCCACACAATTGTATTAAGCTATAACACCCCTCCTCACGTGCTAAACTAAAATGATTGTCACGCAGATTGTACCCAAATACATATGCAAAAACAGAATAAATATAAATAACAAAATAATAACATGAGGAATTTGAACCTGGGACCCAGTAGCTTTGATATGTTAAGTTAAAATAGACCTAAAATATCAAGTTTATAGGTTAGGTTCCAAATAATAGTATTAAGCTCTAACACACCTACTTATGTGCAAGACCAACTGACTTGCCACGTGGACCTAGCCCGAAATAGTTACAAATACATAGACCAATACAACTACAATCATGTGAGGGGGTTTGAACTGAAGGTATTTTTGGGAAATTTGTTTTGTTACTATTTTTTGTTGCCAATCAACCCAAAAGTTTTAAGCGTGCAAGGACGAACCTAAACAATAGTATTAAACTCTAATAGTTACCATCTTTTAAAATCTTCCTATAAATTGTTTCATTTTCTTGTCATAAACTGAAGGAAGCTGAGAAAAACAAAAGCGGGACTGCTGACCACTCTACTTGGAGAAACTATGATGATCTGAATGAGTATTTCTGGTCAGAACTAAATTCTGAGTTATTATTTTTGTCTTTATTTCCATGTCTCTCTACAAAGCTGTTAAGAAATTAAGGCCACATTTTAATTATAGTTACTTATTTTCAGGTCTCCTGATTGTTTCCAAATAGGTTGGCCGATGCGTTTGGATCATGACTTCTTTTGTGTGTCCCCATATTATTGTAAGCTTAAGAATGCTCAGGGATCGCCTAATGTTGTAAATGAAAATAGCGATGGAGAAGAAAAGGAAGATGAAGAACAAGGGGTAAATCATGTTGCTCAGATAAGCACTTAATTTCAAATTAAGTGATTTATGAATTGTTTAGACATTATATTAACATACAAAGCATTCTATTCATCTATAACCTCAGTCACTTGTGTTTCAGAACATTCCATGTTTCTGACTTGTTGAAGAGATTATAAAGCATATTAATATTAGACAAGGCTTTAGTGAGCACATCATAGTTGAACATATACGCAGTCTAAAAGTTAGATTTTTAATATCTACTGCCTGTAATGATCATGTTCTTAAGTGTTGTTTGCTCTTTCTTACTAGGCTTTATTTTTATGGCTATAAGTAGATGAGAGGAATGTGCTAAGAGATCTCAAGATACCACTTTGGTCATTGGTGGAAAATTTCTTTTGCCTAGTAACATGACATTTCATTTATTAAACAATTAATTTTGCATGGTCAGACTTGCAAATTGTGAGTGCTTAAGTAGGACATTTTCAACTAGTTGAAATATTCAGTTAAAATGCTACTTTGGATTCTCTCTGTATAATGTTATTAATTGTTATCTATTACATTGAAAAATTATTCTTTGTGACTGCAAGTGGCGAGGCATTTAAGATAATTTGTAAAAGTTGTTTAATATTATGTGAAGGAATTTGAAGATGTAAAATTATCAATAATGGGTGTGTAGTGTGTGTCTATGTATTTATGTATGCGTTGTTCTGGGTGTAGTTGTTCATGGTCTGTATTTCAATGATATGTGTATATGAATGAATGTATGTATGTATGTATGTATATTTGTTCATGGATGTATATTTATGCAACCCATGCATGTAGTATGCATATGTTATGTATGTATGTATGTGCAGCTGTTTTGTGTATGTTTAATTGTTATTTAATTTATTTGGCATTATATGAGACTATCATTCTTCTTGCTTCTGGTAACCACGAGGGTCAGTAACTTACTATCTTCTATTTTCATGCTTTAGTGCCCAAAGATCTTAAGCAAGACTGATATATTTTACCCTTAAAACTCGTTTTCTAATTTCTACATATTGAAAACTGTCATTATCTACCTCTCACATAAATATCTCCTCCCACAGGCTACTGTAGAAGAAAATCGTGAACAAAACTGGCTAGGGAAGACAAATTTTGTAGAGATTCGTTCTTTTTGGCAGATTTTTAGGAGCTTTGATAGAATGTGGAGCTTTTTTATTCTATCCCTTCAGGTCAGTTTTGAAGTCATCGTGATGTTCTAAAAGGTTGTTTTTGTTGCTCACCAATTTTCTTTCTTTTATTATTTTTTTAATGTTTTTTCAGGCAATGATAATTATGGCTTGCCATGATTTGGGATCTCCACTTCAAATGTTTGATGCAGTAATATTTGAGGACATTCTGAGCATATTCATCACATCTGCAATTCTCAAACTGATACATGGTATGGTGTATGCTATTATTTTGCCTATTACTCACATTATTGTTTGGGAAAGACCAGTAATCATGGCTGAAATAATTCATATTTTTGATAAAATCGGACTGACCTGGAGGGAAAAAGCTTCACATACAATCATATACTGAAAAACTCCTAGACAGAACTATATATAGATAAATAAAAAAAGAAACAAAAGAAAAAACAAGAGAGGGAAAAGAAAAGTGAAAGTAAAGGGGCAAGCAGGCCCTAAAACAATTCATCATTTAGGGATGGTTGGTTGGTTTGGTATTAGTGTCCTTAGTGCCATGAAATGTAATTAACATGCCAGTTTTCATGAATATTGCCATCTTTTTAGAAACAACCGGGGAGCTGTTTGCCCTGATTCGTGGTATGCCTTTGCATGCTCCTGTACATTGTATGCCAATCCTGGATTTGATTGATCAAGTTTTTTGCACAATCATATTTTCATAGTCAGTTGATTTGGTCATTTTTATCTTTTTTGAATAAAGGGTTAACTTCAGGTAATTTTGTCATTCTGTGGGTGCTCATAATCTAAACATTTTTGTCCACAACAACTATGTTGTGCCTTTTAATATTCCCTTTTCTGGAAGTTGTGCTATATATTTTGTTTATTTTTTATACATACTAATTCTCTGGTGTTCCAGAGTTTAAGTAGCATAATTCTCTCTTTCTTGCTCTCTCATATTCTCAACCTGGAAACCAAAGTTCTGCACCTCTATCATTTTGGTTTGGCGTTGTCTTATTATCTGTTGTTTTCTTTGATCTTACTAGCATTATGTTGCTCTAGTGTTTAGTTCTCTTCCTCTTTTCCTCCTTATGTGAGTAGAGATGACCTGCTTGTGAACATAAACTCATAGATATTCATCTGCATACTTAAACAAACATATGTACATGCATGAATGTGTAAATACATTTATATAGAAAATAATGAAAATCTAATTTGAAAAGTGATTTGGGCTTTCAGCAATTTTTGACATCAGTTTTACATGGAAAGCCAGACGTACAATGGAATCCTCTCAAAAAAAGAAATACATGTTGAAGCTGGTTGTTGCTGTGATATGGACTATTGTACTTCCTGTGCTGTATGCCAATTCTAGAAGGAATTATACTTGTTATTCAACTTATTCTGCACAATACAAGGGCTGGCTTGGAGAATTATGTTTTTCTTCCTATATGGTTGCGGTCACAATATACTTGATGACTAATGCTGTTGAGTTGGTATTATTTTTTGTTCCTGCCGTTAGCAAATACATTGAGACCTCAAATTTCCGGATATGCACAATGCTTTCTTGGTGGACACAGGTTTAATACCCTTTTTCAGAATCCTCTTGCATCATTTTTTAGTAGTGTTTTACGTTGATTCTGGACCTTTGTTACATTGCAATATCTTGTAATCATTTACTTTTATTTTCTTATCTAAGTATTGAACAGGAATAAAAGTAGGCACTTATGCAGATTATTCTTTTTATCATAAGTTTTCATTGTATTGTTCATTGGTTCTGAACTTTGTTAGAATTCCTTATAGTTGTTTTTTTCATCATGCAGCCTAGATTATATGTTGGCTGTGGGATGCAGGAAACACAGGTTTCACAATTCAAGTATACCTGACCTCCCAATTTTGATGCTTTTTTGGTGTATTGTCAATTATCAATTCTTCCTTGATGTGACGTATTTTTTTTTTTTTAATATGCAGGTACACATTGTTTTGGATACTAGTACTGCTTAGCAAACTTTCATTTAGCTACATTTTTGAGGTTAGTACTATATTGTAACTTGTAAGTGCTCCAATAGAACATGATAATGAGGTAACTACTTTAAATCAGTATAAAATTCGAAATGGGATATTTTTGAAAGACTTCAAAGATTTAAGTACTTTTAATCTAAGAACTTGCAGGCAGTACACACACTAAAATATATATTTTGATAGGAAATCCACACATACACATGCACATTTGTGGGAATAGGGATGAATAGCACCAAATGGGCCTTGATTTTTGTGTGTGCCATTGACTTAATAACTCGAATTTTATTAGCACCAAAGTAAATAAACCCACAAAAATGCCCTTGAATAAATAAAGATAAGGTGTCAGCTCACCTTCCCCATCTTCTGCTTATTTTTCTTTCTCACCTTTATTGTTCGCTCTTATTCATCTTCTATAAATACAAAACTCATTTTATTCTAAATTTCAACAAGACAATTCTGAAATCTTAGTTTGGTGATTAAAAACACTACTTGGTTAGTAGAACACTCTGATTATTGAAGACTTTGACTAGCATTCATCTTGCGAGATGTATGATTTGCATTTGTGACACCACACTAAAATCAACATTTTTTGCACATTAATTATTTTTTCAACTTTAAATTTAGTTTCTGTGTGTTTTTATTTTTGTGGATTAAAAACTGAAATTTCTGTGACATCATGTTCACATTATTGTCTAAACTATTATTTTATTTTATTTTTTTATAAAAGAATGAAATGAAAGTTTTGGTTGAGACTGTCGGCTTGGGTCAGGCTTAATAAATCTCGGCCAAGCCAAGACTATTAAATAAGTGTTGGTCAAAACAAGAGACTTATTTCTAGTTTCTTTATTTTTTATTTTTTGGTTTTAAGATTTTTTTTTTTTTTTTTCTGCTTATCCTTTTTTAGGTTTCCCAATCTGCTCTCATTATTATTATTTTATTATTATTATTATTATATATTTTTTTGTATTAGGTGTTTAAATACTATTGTTGAACCATTTTCCTAATAGCTTAAGCTTTTGGGTCTGATGTTTACTAACATGATATTAGACCTTGGTTTTACCCGGGAGTCTTGGGTTTGATTGCATTTGTATTTGTTTCTGGATTTGTTCTGAGTTTGAATGTGTTTGGGCTTGAGCCAAGTGGCAAGCCAGTTGATCTTTCACATGAGGGGGTGTATTATTAGAGTGCTTAAATACAATTGTTGGGCCATTTCCTTGATTGGTTAAGTTTTGGGCCTGATAGTTACTAACATTTTTTTAGTTTCTAGATTTTTTTTTATTTTTTTTGGGTTTCTGGATCAACTTTCTCTCTCTCTCTCTCTCTTGAATTGAAGAAAGTTTCCCTTGTGGAGAGAAGTAATGGAATTTTTGTCCAACATCCACTTTAGGTGCCAGGTGGTGCTAAAAAGACTCAAATTATTATATGGGTGACAACTGACAATTACAAAAATCAAGCACCAATAGGTGTTGATAAAAACAAGAACCCTACACATTAATATTTGATATATCAAACATGCAGTCGGACAGATCCAATTTTTCTTCCAACACTCTAATCCTTTCTAAATTTGACTGCAAATTATGTCAAGTCCTGATTGTTAGGACCAATTAAGCCAAAGGTAGAACCAAATTTATCTTGGTTTTTGTATATTCTTCAAAGCTAAAAGTACTTTTAAAAAAAAAAAATCATATTCCAAGCACAATTAGTCTGCCGTGTGCCAGTCTCTCACAAGCAACTTTTCACATGCCATAAAGAATAGCCTAAATAGGCACATCCACCCCCGCAAAACCCCACCACCCTCACCTCCTTTATTTTATTTTATTTTATTTTATTTTTAAAGTTTAAATATTTTAATCAAGATTCTAGAGATTCTTTAGTGAAGATAAAGATTTAAGGATTGAAAGAAGAAAATATTGTTGGAAGAATATTAGCAAGCTACAAATACATTATTAATATCTAATTTTCTTTTAATATGTAGCACTACTGCTTGTTGGTTGGTTTCTCTTAGGATTCAGGACTCTCAGGATATTAATCCAACTCCAACTCAGACTTGAAGTCCAAGTCCAACTCCAACTCTGACTTGAAATCCATCACCACATCAGACTTGGAGTCTCACACAAATCCCTCTCCACCTCATACTTGAACTCTTTGTAATTATTCTGATCTGCTTTATTTTTCAACCTTATCTCTTATTGTAATTTATCCTTTAGCTGATAGGTTTTTAGTTACACATTCTAATAGGAGTCGGTCTCACATGTGGTGATACACGACCTGTGCATATATATATTCTTGTAATTCAAGTTCAAATAATAAGAAAGCATTATTATTTTTATATGGTATCAGAGCAACTCTGATTTTTTTCTTCTCCCGTTTTTTTTTTGCTTGTTTTCTTTCCTTTCCGCAATTCTCTTTCACTTTCTTCAGCAACATGACAAATCCACCAAAGGACTCAAGCTCTGCTTCTCAAGGATCCAATTCTCAAGGATCCAATTCTCAAGAATCCAATGATCTCTTATCTAGTCAGGGATCCGACGATCCTTTCTTCGTTCATCACTCAGATAATCCCACAGCCATTCTAGTCTCTCCAATGCTATCAGGAGACAACTACAACACTTGGTTACGATCTATATCAAGGGCGCTCCGAGCAAAGAATAAACTCGGTTTTGTTGATGGTACAATCCAGCCACCAACTAATCTTCTTGAAAAATCCAAGTGGTCTCGGTGCGATGATCTTGTTGCTTCTTGGGTTCTTAACTCCGTTACGCCAGAAATCCGTGGTAGCATTCTTTACGCTGATTCCGCTCACGATATTTGGAAAGATTTAAGTGATCGCTTCTCGCAGACGAATGCGCCCAAGATCTATCAGCTCAAGCAATCAATTTCTTCACTCAAACAAGACAACGCCACGGTATCAGCTTATTATTCTTTGCTTAAATCTTTATGGGATGAATTAACTTCATTATCAACTGTCATTACTTGCACTTGTGGTCATGGACCTGCTGCTGCAGCTCGTGTTCAGGAAGATAGGGCCATGGAATTTTTGCAAGGTCTTCATGACCGTTTTTCAGCCATTCGAAGTCAGGTTTTACTAATGGATCCTTTTCCAAGTGTTGCAAAGGTTTATTCCCTTGTCAGGCAAGAAGAAAAGCAACAAGAGATTCATGCGTTGTCCAATCTTGTTCCAGAGGCTGCTGCCTTGAATTTTCAGAGGACAAATTTTCGCAATTCTCAACATCATACCAATGGCAAAACCGGCAAAGACCAGGTCCCAAATCAGTACTCCAACCACGTCCCAAATCAGTTCTCCAACGGCAATCCACATGGTTCGACTCATCGCAACGGTAAACCACGTCCGTATTGTGATCATTGCAAAATCGTTGGACATTACAAAGCAACATGCTACAAGATACATGGGTATCCTCCCAAAAATTTTCATGCTCATGCAGTCACAGCTGGCCCTACTCCAAATTCTGCCGCCCCTCTCACTTTCACCATGGACCAATATAGCAAACTTTTGAGTATGATTGATTCGAATAAAATTGCACCACAAGCAAATCTGACAGGTATTTCCCTCTCCTGTTCCTATAAATCCGTATGGATCATTGACTCAGGAGCGACAAATCATGTGAGCTCATCTTTGAATTTGTTCTCTAATTATTCTACTTGTTCCAAAAATTCCACACTTAAACTCCCAGATGGAACGGACCATTTAATTACTCATGTAGGAACTGTTACTCTCTCACCGACATTATGTCTCACAAATGTCTTATTTGTTCCCACTTTTCAATTCAATTTAATTTCCATCAGTGAACTTGTCAAGACCAGAAAAATTTCTGTCTCTTTTTCTAATGATGAATGTGTGTTTCAGGACCTGTTATCGAAGAAGAAGATTGGACTGGGACGCCTACATGAGGGACTCTACCATCTTCAAAATTCTACAACAATCTGCTCTTTTCAAAATTCAGCTCAAAATAAATTGTGGCATTGCCGATTAGGACATGCTTCACCTAGTTGTTTACATCTCTTAGCTAAGCAATTCTCTTTTCTTCATTCTTCAAATAATGTTGATTGCATGATTTGCCCTCAAGCAAAACAAACTCGTTTATGTTTTTCGAATAGTTCAATAAAAACTAGTAGACCGTTTCAAATGATTCACTGTGATATTTGGGGACCTTTTTCATTACCATCACATTCAAATGCTAGATTTTTTTTAACTATCGTTGACGATTTTAGTCGTGCCACATGGATATATTTAATGACTGTTAAATCAGAAACATCTCACATTTTACAATCTTTTTTTGCCATGATTCATACTCAATTTAATTCTCAAATCAAAACTATTGTTTCTGGGGTTGGTGACATAAATGAACATTTTAAAATTCAAGTTGTTCGAACCGACAATGGCACTGAATTTTTATCAAAAGACATGCAGCATTTTTTTTCATCTAAAGGTGTTGTTCATCAACGCAGCTGTGTTGCTACACCACAACAAAATGGTGTAGTCGAACGCAAACACCGTCACCTTTTAAATGTTGCCCGAGCTTTACGTTTTCAAGCCCATCTTCCATTATCTTTTTGGGGAGAATGTGTCCTCACTGCTGCATACATCATAAATAAACTACCAACCCTTTTGTTAAAAGGCAAGTCACCTCACGAGATGTTATTTCAAAAACCACCAATTTTTACTCACCTTCGAATTTTTGGTTGCTTATGTTTTGCTCGAAATCCTCATGTCACAAATAAATTTGATCAGAGAGGTACACCAGGTGTTTTTGTTGGCTATCCTTACGGCCAAAAAGGATACCGTGTATTCGATCTTCAGTCTCAAAAGATTTTTACATCTCGTGATGTCATATTTCATGAACACATTTTTCCTTTTAAAAATGTTACATCCACTCATTCAAACATGCCGGTTCATACATTACCCATACATGATGATGGCACTTTTAATTTTTTGCCACCCACTTCATCTGTTCCACATGAGACCGTACCTCATGAGGATACGATTTCATCAGCTGCTTCTCTTGACAATGAGATGTCATCTGATGCTCCTCCAGTGTCGGATTCTTCACCTGTGTCAACTAGTGCACAACCCATTCCTCCTATTCGATCGGTTCGGTCAAGGCAGCCACCGTCATATTTGAAACACTATCACTGTCCTACTCTCCCTCATGTGGCGAATCTGGTCCAATCTGACTCTAAGGTAACTAAAGTTTCCACCTCTTATCCAATGGCTTTATATGTTTCTGACAGTAATTTTTCTTTATCACATAAAGTTTTTTTGTCCAAGGTTTGTTCTACAGTTGAGCCTCAGTCTTTTTCCCAAGCCATCAAATACCCACATTGGAGAGCGGCAATGGCCACTGAAATTGAGGCATTAGAAAAAAATAACACGTGGGATCTTGTCTCTTTGCCATCATCACATAAACCTATTGGGTGTAAATGGGTCTTCAAGGTTAAGTATCACTCTAATGGTTCGATTGAACGCTACAAAGCTCGCTTAGTTGCAAAAGGCTACAATCAAATTGAGGGCCTTGATTATCATGATACGTTCGCTCCTGTGGCAAAGTTGGTCACTGTCCGATTATTGCTTTCCATCGCTGCCATCAAAGGTTGGGACATCCAACAATTCGATGTTCATAATGCTTTTCTACAAGGCGATCTGAATGAGACAGTGTACATGACTCTCCCACCTGGGTTCTCGAAAAAAGGGGAGCAACGAGTGTGTAAACTCAACAAATCGTTATATGGTTTGAAACAGGCTTCGAGACAATGGTTTGCCAAATTCTCCACCACCTTGACCACATCTGGCTTCACTCAGTCTAAATCTGATTATTCATTGTTTACTAATATATGTGGTTCCTCTTCTGTGTTTGTTCTTGTCTATGTTGATGACATTATTGTCACAGGAAATGACCCCATTCGAATTCAACAACTGAAAAGTTTTTTGGAACAAAAATTCTACATTAAGACATTAGGAAAATTAAAATATTTCCTTGGCATTGAGGTGGCTAGATCACAACAGGGGCTGTTCCTTTCCCAACGTAAATACACTATGGACATTTTGGAGGATGTTGGTGTTACAGGTGGTCGAATTGCCGAGTTCCCCATGGAACGGAACATCAATCTTGCAGCTAATGATGGGGTTTTGTTGCCAGAACCGACCACATACCGTCGGTTAGTTGGTCGGCTGCTCTATCTCACTGTCACACGGCCCGACATCAACTTCGCTGTCAACTACCTCAGTCAATTCATGCAGTCCCCTCGCTCTTCCCATTTAGATGCGGCTCATCGGGTTCTTCGTTACTTAAAAGGATCTATCAACAAAGGTATTTTGTTATCAGCCTCCTGTTCTCTTCATATCTCAGGTTTTTGTGACTCTGATTGGGCCGGTTGCCCTATCACTCGTCGTTCCACTAGTGGTTATTGTACCTTTCTTGGCTCAAGCCCAATTTCTTGGAAGACAAAGAAGCAAACTACGGTCTCTCGTTCTTCCGCTGAGGCCGAATATAGATCAATGGCTTTTCTCACATGTGAACTTCAATGGTTAAAGTATCTCTTGACAGATTTGGGTATCCCACATACTTCTCCAATGACAATGTTTTGTGACAATCAGGCGGCTATTCACATATCTCAAAATCCAGTGTTCCACGAACGCACAAAACACATTGAGTTAGATTGCCATTTCGTACGTGACAAAATTCAGGACCGGTTATTGATCCCCCGGTACATCCCTTCTTCATCTCAAATTGCCGATGTGTTCACTAAACCAATAGGCAAGGATTTGTTCTCTCGTCTGATACGCAAGTTGGGCGTTCTTGACATTCACTCTCCAACTTGAGGGGGAGTCTTAGGATTCAGGACTCTCAGGATATTAATCCAACTCCAACTCAGACTTGAAGTCCAAGTCCAACTCCAACTCTGACTTGAAATCCATCACCACATCAGACTTGGAGTCTCACACAAATCCCTCTCCACCTCATACTTGAACTCTTTGTAATTATTCTGATCTGCTTTATTTTTCAACCTTATCTCTTATTGTAATTTATCCTTTAGCTGATAGGTTTTTAGTTACACATTCTAATAGGAGTCGGTCTCACATGTGGTGATACACGACCTGTGCATATATATATTCTTGTAATTCAAGTTCAAATAATAAGAAAGCATTATTATTTTTATAGTTTCCATGCATCTAGCAATGATATTTTATAAATCTAGACTTTGATACTCACTTAAAATTTCCACATGCAAGGCATTTAATTTATTATAACTCCTGATATAATGATGCAGATAAAACCTCTCATTGCACCTACAAGACTGATAATGAAAATTGGTGTGCAAAATTATGATTGGCATGAACTTTTTCCAAAAGGTATTCTCCAATTTTTCCTAATTGCATTTTTCCAAATTCCAAGTTTGAACCTAAGCTTGATTGTTATTGATGTTTTTACTGAAAATCTTTTCACGTTTTGTAGTCAAGAGTAATGCTGGTGCAATAGTGGCTGTATGGGCTCCCATAATAATTGTGAGTTACACTTAAAATATCTTAGCACTTTTATTCAATGTCTTGCTTTAGTACTTCTAGCTGGATGAAACTTTTTGTTGTTGGTAGATGTTCAGTTTTTGATGGTAACTGCAATAATAGGACTGCAGTGAAAGCTTACTTTTGAACGTGGAAAATAAAGTTTAAAATAAAAATATCAATTAATGAAGTTTTCTAAGATGAAATGTATGCCCTTGGAACACATTCGACTTATTTTGCTTGAAACCTGTTTCAGGTGTATTTCATGGACACACAGATATGGTATTCTGTTTTCTGTGCAATCTTTGGTGGACTTTATGGCATATTGCATCATCTTGGTGAGGTAAGATGTATTTGTTTTTGCTCAAAATAACATAGCAGTGAACTAATCACTTTTGTTTATTACAGATTCGAACCTTAGGAATGCTGAGAAGTAGATTTCACACGTTGCCTTCTGCATTCAACATTTGCCTTATCCCTCCAGCACCAAGAAATGATCAAAAGAGAAAAAGGAAACGTCTATTTAGTAGATTTCGTAAGGTATGAGATTCAGACCTTGCAATGTTGCTATGAAATTACTTGAATGATATCCTGTTCTGTAAGCATGATCGCTTGGTGGATTCTTTTTCAGGAACATGAGTTTGAAAAAGAGGTTGAAGCCAAATTTGTTCTAGTTTGGAACCAAATTGTTAATACTTTCCGATCGGAGGACTTGATAAGCAACAGGTGACTTAATATGTTTTTGATGCATTCTTAACGTGTCTTTTCTCTCTCTCTCTCTCTCTCTTATTTTATTTTTTTTAACTAAGTGCCTTCTAAAATATGTTTCTGAGAACAGGGAGTTGGATCTGATGGCAATACCTATGTCATCAAAGTTATTCTGTGGCATTTTTCGTTGGCCTATATTCCTTCTAGCAAATAAGGTAGTCTCATAGCTCTGATATTTGTGATTTTGGCTTGTTTTTAATCTATCAACATATGCCTACTTCTGCTAGTTTTCAATGGCACTGAGCATTGCAAGAGATTTTGTTGGGAAGGATGAGATTCTTCTCCAAAAGCTCAGAAAAGATAAGTACATGTACTGTGCTGTAAAGGAGTGCTACGAATCACTGAAGCACATCATTGAAATTCTAGTTGTGGGCGATCTGGAGAAAAGGTACAGAAGACTAAAGTTTTTGATCAAACAAATAGATGCATATCTGTAGTGAGTTATCTATTAAGGTCCAGCTAGTGCTGTATGACATAGTTGTTTATGTTAAAAAAAAAAAGAACAAAAGAGCCCTAAATTTTTGTTTCCTATAAAAAAAAGGACAGTAGTTCATGTTTAGTTTTTCTGTCTTCTAAAGAAATTGAGAGTTATAACTTTAATTCTTTGGTGTTTTCTTTTAAGCTTGAGAGTTATAAATGCCTTGTTTCTCTTAAAAATAACTTCAATTCTGTTTGCTCTATATTTTCACTCTATAATTTTTTTAAATACTGGTGTATCTTGCTTTGGTTGTTAGGCTTATATTCAACATTGAAAATGAAATTAAACGAAGTATTGAAGGATCAAGTCTTCTTGAGGATTTCAAGATGAGTGAACTCCTTGCTCTTCAAGCCAAATGTATTGAGTTAGTTGAACTTCTGGTAATTGTTGCATTGCAAAGCTGAATTTCAAATGTTGACCGGAGTTTATTGTTTCTTAATAAATACTTAACCTTGATAATTTTTGTATGTCATATTTTAAGGTTGAGGGAAATGAAGCTCATCATAGTAAAGTTGTGAAAGTTCTCCAGGATATCTTTGAGCTTGTAACAAATGATATGATGACAACTGGTTCCAGGTTTTGTGCTGTCAGTCTCTGTTTCCATTTTAATACTGATTAAGAGTTTTCAGTTTGCTAATCTTCATTCAAAATGGGCAGAGTATTGGATACGTTAAACTCATCTCATCAGCAGAATGCGCTGGATTTTTCTTTTGAAAAAATTGAACCTCTGTTATTTGCTGCCAATGATTCAATCAAGTTTCCCTTGCCAGATTCTTGCCCTCTCAATGAACAGGTATTCTTTTTATTTCTTTCATCATAATTTCTTCCTTTTTGTCATTTGTCCTTATTTTAGGCGGCATCTTCACAAATACTTAGGTCAGAACTATGAACTCAGCTTTGATTTGATACTTTGTAGCACAAAGTTAGTCTGTTATCATTTTATACTAATCACTAAACTTTAAAATTGTTAAGAGTGCTTAAATACTATTGTTGGGCCATTTCCTACTAGCTTAAGCTTTTAGATTTGATGGTTACTAACATAGTATCATATCCTTGTTGTCCAAAGAGTCCTGTGTTTGAGTCCCACCATGTGATTATTTGAATTTGTTATTTGTTATTTGAATTTGTTGTGTTTGTGTTTGGGCTCAGGCCACGTGGCAAGCCCGTTTGTCTTGCATGTGAGGGGGTGTGTTAGAGTGCTTAAATATTATTATTGGATCAACTTAAGCTTTTAGATCCGATGGTTACTAACAAAAATTTAAGTTGATAGGTCAGGGTCATACAATAATATTCAAGCATGTAAAAACCACAATTGCATGTGAACATGAGAGATGTAATAACCACTTTTTTGTCTTTAACTTTGGATTGCAGATTAAGCGTTTTCTTTTGTTGCTTACTGTTAAAGACAAGGCAATGGACATACCTGCAAACTTAGAAG
This sequence comes from Acer saccharum, assembly GCA_030490815.1. NCBI lineage: Eukaryota > Viridiplantae > Streptophyta > Magnoliopsida > Sapindales > Sapindaceae > Acer > Acer saccharum. The sequence continues at coordinate 29,673,265 of CM059867.1, forward strand.
CACGGAGGCGCATCTCTTTCTTTGCTACTTCACTGTTTATGGATATGCCTAATGCTCCTAAAGTACGCGATATGCTGTCATTCAGGTTAAATAAATTCTGCTTTCCTCTTTTGTTTCTTGCTGACAACCAAATATTTCCATTTTTTATTATATTCAGGGGCATTTTATCTCTTTAAATTTGCCTTCCTACATGAATGCACCCGTCAGAATGCCAAAATTGATAAATGACTGGGGCCTTCAGCTGGTAATTTGTTAAAAACTAGAACATATAGAGACTAATTTAACATAAAGCTTTAGCTATAAATTTGTATAAAGACAACGACTATTTGTGTGGGAAATATACAAAAACTTATGACATAAGAAAGTAGATTCAGACATTCAGTCCTCCATGAAGATGCTAATAAGATTTTTATAGTTTTGCTTATATTACATGATTACATCTAGCCATAATTATAACATTTAACAATTCTAGTTTATGTTGTCTTTAATTATTTTATATCATTTCATTCTATAGCAATGTCACTTCCCTGTGAAAATTCTGAACTAATGGTGGAACTTCATAGTGCTGGGTGAAAAATTACTAAGACGTAGATTTAACTTGGGTCTTGTTATCAATATAGTGTAATGTGGGATGATTGGTGATGTATTATACTTACACAAGCATCATTATCGTGATAATGATCAACAAGCCCAAAAACCAATCAAAGAAAACCTTTCAAACTTATAGAACCCATTTCTCACTACAATAATGCTACAAGCAACATGCAGTGGATTTTTTTTTTTTTTTAATTTTTAATTTTGAGTAATGCTTAGTCAATAAATTTATTTGATTCAGTGTATTCTCTAGTACAGTATTATTACTCCACACTACTTGGAAGACATTAACTTTTCAATGAATGAACTACATTCAAGCAAAGAACAGGTTTCCATCATCTTCTACATGCAACAAATTTATCCAGGTGCGAGAGTAGGGCTTCTTTAATAATCTTTTCAGTCTCCTTATTAGAATGCAACTTGAAGTACATAGCTCCTCTGTTTATCTTAGATGAATGGAAAAACTTTTTGGAACGGATGGGGTGTGAAAATCTGGATCGTTTAAAAGCTGAAGGCAAGGAGGAAGAGCTTAGAAATTGGGCTTCTTTTCGGGGGCAAACTTTAAGCAGATCAGGTGTGAAGGAAAGGATATCTAATATAATATAGTATTTCATTTTCCTTATCATTCATACAAAAATCTCATCAAAATTCATTAAATTCATTCTTTGGATTTTGTTTTCATTTTAATATTTTTAAATTTGTAGTAGACAAAAACTGAAATATATATATATATATATATATAAATTATAAAGTCCAGGATCCTGCACAAAAAATTCGTGCGGTTTCATTGATTACAATCAATTGGAGTGAAACCGCACGAAAAATTCGTACGGGATCCCACACTAGAAAGTTAATATATATATATATATATATATAGAGAGAGAGAGAGAGAGAGAGAGAGAGAGAGAGAGAGAGAGAGAGAGAGAGAGAGAGAGTCCAAACCACCTTATATCCAACTCTTTCATCAAGGTATGGATAGGTTTAATCCAAACCTATCCATACCTTGATGAAATTTTATTAATTTTGATGAGTTTATTTTGTACGGATGTTAAGATAAATAAGATATGGTTGGGGAAAATTTTTCGGATACAAGAACTATTTTTCTTTCCATTTCCTATGTTTTCCCATTTTTTAACTCTTTTAAATTTCTTCTGTAAGTATATTATCATTTTTATTTCCTTTTACATTTGAGAATTCTCTCTCTCTCTCTCCTTCTATAGTCAGGTCTGGTAGTCTTGAGATTTTTTGTCAGAATCTAAGGATTATGTGATAATCCGTTAAGATCAAATTACTCGGATTAGCACATATGATAATCCTTAGGTCTTAATGAAAAACTTCATAACTAGACCTGACTAGAGAATTATATGTATATATAGCAGTTATCATGTCAGGTATACCTGACGATATTATCGTGTGGTTTCACTAATTCTTGGTATTCAGGTATACCTGACTTGATAATTATATAAAGAAATTATCAAGTGCAGGATCCCGCACAAAAAATTCGTGCCATTTCACTAATTCCAACCGATTGGAATCGGTGAAACCACACGAAAAATTTGTGTGGTATACCTAATGATATTATCGTGCGGTTTCATTAATTCTCGTTACCGAGAGTAAGTGTAAAAAATTTACACAATTTCTTGGTAGCTAGAATTAGTGAAACCGCACGATAAGGCAGTTAAGTATACCTGACCTGATAAAATCTGTATATATATATATATATTCTCATGTAATTGGTTTATGATCCGTTAACATGATGTATTTATCAAAATATAACCTCCTGTTCTTTGGTTTCAACAGTTAGAGGAATGATGTATTATAGAGAGGCCTTAAAATTACAGGCGTTTCTTGACATGGCTGAAGATAAAGGTTCGTAATGTACTAATGTTTAATGCAGTAACAGACTAACAGTAATTAGCAGCTTTTGTAGTGATCCCCTTGTTGACACAATATTTCCTTCCCTTTATAACAAAACTGTTCAACTGCCTATATAAGATGCCGATAGATTATCACTAAAAGTTTTATGCCTTTTGATGATCCTGTTTATCCAGATATTCTTGAAGGCTATGAAGCTGCTGAAAGAAACAATCGTCAATTTGCAGATGCATTATCAGACTTGAAATTTACATATGTTATTTCTTGTCAAATGTTGGATTCACAAAAATCTTCTGGAGACCCTCATGCAAAGGACATACTTGACTTGATGATTAGGTAATCTTTTACCGGAATACATAAGAAAATGCTGCAGAAATTCAAAATTCAGTCTAGGACATACTTTAGACGTCATCTAATACAGCCAAAATTATTATTTGAAGGTACCCCTCGCTCCGTGTTGCTTATGTTGAAGAGAAAGAAGAGATTGTGGCAGATAAGCCTCGAAAGGTTTATTCTTCTATACTGCTTAAAGCAGTCAATGGTTTGGATCAGGTAATGGTTATTTCTGTTAGAGCATTTAAAGTCCAGATTGAGCTTGGATTTTATGCTAGCTCCAGAAAGACTAATAATGCAATTGTTTGAAGTGATTGCTAATTTTGCTGGAATAATGCAAATGAACCTTTTTGAGAAATTTCCAAATTAATTGCATGAGTTGAATATGGAAAACGAAAAAAAAATTAAGGTTTATGAGGAAAAGATGTAGAAGCACTACATTGACATTTTTTGGCATAATTTGATAACAGTTTTTACTTATTTAATATCCACAATGCTTTTATTGACATACTATTATGGGAATCCATTTTGAAAATCTTTAGTCTAATACTTCATAGTAGTTCATCCTCAATAAAAAATAATTATTTTGGTCATTAATATCATATTTTTGTTTATTTCATAGTGTATGTAGTTTGAGTACTCCTACCCCCCCTTTTTTTTTTTCTATTATTATTATTATTATTATTATTATTATTTTATTTTTTGTGGGAAGCCTATCACTATGCACATTGCATTAGGTTTTCTGCCCATTTACGTGATGATATTTACTACTTGGACGAAAGTTTTTCAATGTAATGTAGGCAACCAATATCAAATTTAGAGATTCCGGACGAAAACAAATTCTAGGATAAATTTACATATGATAGACTTGTTTTAGCAGTCAATAAATTCCAAAATGAGAACTAACTTGCTTTCATTTCAATATACCTTAGATAAAATCATACCCCATGAAATTTGAATGACAGGATCTGCCCATCTCCTCTCGAGTCCAAAGGAAATGAAATCACTTTAAAAAACAAACAGATCACTTAATGGATCTCATTAAGTTTCATTAAGTGATAAGTTAAGGGTTTATTAGTCATTTTATGAATGAAAATAAAATAAATAAAATTTAACAAATAAAAAAGTAATAATAACTTAAAAATAAACAAGATTAAACATATATATTAAAAATTATGTAGACAACGGGCCAGTGGCCTCCTCAGCAAAAAGGGGAGGTTTCGATGCCTTGTTTGTCCTAGAGGTGGATAAGTTTCTAGTCCCATACCAATAGAGAAGTGTCGGTTGGCATTGAAAGCCTCCTCTTCAATGGCCTTCTGTCTATTTATTTTTTTCATATGCTAGTACCCAACAAACCCACTGACATGTTCATCATCAAAACCAGAATGAGCTCCAAACACAAGCCCATATCTATCTATTGGTTGACAAATGATATCTAGCCATGGTTGTATCTTGTATACTTGGTTTGATATTGATAAGTTCCGACAAAGATGTTGATCAAACGGTAATGGTGATGAAATTGTTAAGAGGGGTGTAAAGAACCACAAATGATTTGATTAAGATATTATATTTTTAATAAATTTACTTTTATTTTTATATTTATTGAACAAGGGTATTTAATATTTTTGTATTATTAATTTATTATGACAAGGGTAATTCTGTATTTTTAATATTATACTCAGTGAAGGGACTCATTAACAACGTGGGAGGTGAGTCAATTTAGGCAAAATGTATTTTTAGTGTAATTTGTCAAACCTCAAACCTGGGGGAAGTTGGTGCAAATTGTCCACAAGTTTTGATGGAGTTTTGTGGGCCGTGCAGCCGTGGGGTGGCTGCCCGCATGTACAAATAAATTTTAACAGCCTTTTTTGTTCTTTTTATTCTAAATCATGGTAAGAATTCGATGGTCTCATCAATAGTGTTTGTTCATGTCTGTAAAGAACCATGGAAGTTAAGGTGATTACCAATGTAATTGAAAAATAACTAGAAAGCATATAACAGCATTTGCATTGTAACATATATTTTGAGCTGCAAAGTCATTTACTCTAAAAATGTGCTTGCTTACGCTCCCTTAGTTTTTTAGTCTACTTATACAGTATTGACTTTTATTTATATGTATGTATATCATTATCCTTTGCAGGAAATTTATCGCATAAAGCTTCCTGGTCCACAAAATATTGGAGAAGGGAAGCCTGAAAATCAAAACCATGCCATAATTTTCACACGTGGTGAAGCTCTACAAACAATTGATATGAATCAAGTATGCTTTTGCTTTGGTTGCTAAAAGTTAACGATTACAATGGATCTTTTTCTTATGGTTTCTGGTTATTCAGGATAATTATTTGGAAGAGGCTTTGAAATGAGAAATCTCTTACAAGAATTTATTCGGAATCACGGACGGCGGCCTCCTACAATACTTGGTTTGAGAGAAAACATATTCACAGGGAGGTTAGATGCCGTGATTCCATAAGTTATAATACTGCATCTTGTGTACTGCATCTTGTGCCTGCATGAGTAAGCACTAAATAGAGAAATTAAGTGATGATTTGGAAGATTCAGATAAGTTACCTTTGCTACTGTTCAAGTATGCAGGTTTTTGAATTATCATCATTGTCTCCATGCATGTCTTCTGTATTCACTTGTTCATAAATTTTGAATATTTACTTTTGCACAAAGTATCATAAAGATGTGAACATAACAACATATACCATCCTTTTGATTGTAATTTCCAAAATATGTTGTTGGGTGGGGGCAGGCAGGGAGAACATCAACGTGGATGCTTTTGGTTTATCTACCAACCGCATCAGAAACATAACAGAAGTATTTAAAGAAAATTTCAATTTTACCTTATTTTCTAAAGAGTAATGCTACACAATCCAAAAAAATAACTCAAATGATGTGGTAAGTGATTTGTCATTACCATATAAATCATGGGGATGTTGTAGTAATGCTAAGATAAAGACAAATCGCTTGCCAGATCATTTGGGTTAATGTTTTGGGCTGCGTATCATTATTGTTAAACTAAAAATTTCAATTGGTCAAGTGGTATGAAGTTACTACTACTGGCTAAATGCATCATTAGAACATATGCCGACATTCTTACATTTTCAATAATGATTTTTTCTAATAGTATACACACACACACCGTTTGGAATCAATGTAATTTTTTTTCACTGATTCCAACCACACGAATTTTTTGTGCGGGATCCTGCACTTGATAATATATATATATATATATAATTTTTTCAAAAAACGTCATGATCATAATGGGTGCACCAGTTGCACTGTGCAGTGAAGGGGATTCCACACACACACACACACATATATATATATAATTCTGGAAGGCTTTCAAGAAAAAATCCATGGCGTTTCACATCGGAGGATCCCCTATGAAGTAGGAAAAGTGGACACAGGTGTATTTTGAAAAGTGCTAGAGTAAAAAGTGAATATGGCTAAAAATGTATGAATTATTTGTGATTTAAGAGGAATTACTGCAGCGCATAAGAATCAAATTGAGCAGAAACATTATATGGCTATTGGCTTTTACCCATAAAAATTTTATAGTAGAACAAATGTAGAACTACCAAAGGCTATATAAAGGATCACATCTATATATTATTTTGAGATCTGAAAGCTTATGACTTGGACCTGCTTGATGTTTCCAGACCTACAGAATAATCCGGTTTAATTTCAGTTTAGTTTTTGGATGAATTGAGTCTATGTAGTAAATAGTAATTTGTTCTTTAAAATGTAATGATATTGTGAATTTCTTCATATATATAGGTTTTCTAGTAAGCTACAGTTTTGAGCCATGCAAGTTTCATTATGAAATGTTGTTCAGACAAGCAAATGATGCCTGCATCTCATAGTTTATGATGAAAATATTTACCAGTACTCCACGTTATAGTTCATATACTTACTAGTGATTTACTGATTTTAGATCTTATGGACTGATAATCTTAAATTGGTTCCCAACTGCAGTGTTTCTTCTCTAGCATGGTTCATGTCATACCAAGAGACTAGCTTTGTTACCATTGGTCAACGGCTTCTTGCCAATCCTCTCAGGTAATGGATGTCCATAATCTTCAAGTTTTGCCCAAAAGAATCTAAAAGTTACATGTGTGCATGAACCTGTTCATCTGTTTAAGTATGTGTTTTTTTTATTATTCTAGATTAGAGAAAGCTTAGTACACCAAATGATTGCCAATTACACCTTTCTGAATTACTCCTGTCAGTTGCATATTCATCCATTGGTTGTATGTTTGTTATGCCTATGTATTTGTGCTTTAGTCTTTAACTTTTATCTCGGTTATCTGCAGGGTACGATTCCACTATGGACATCCTGATGTATTTGATAGGGTATTTCACATTACAAGAGGGGGCATAAGCAAAGCATCAAAAACAATTAATTTGAGCGAGGATGTATTTGCTGGTAGAGTACAGCATCTCCAAATGTTATATCCTAACCGTAATATCAAAACTGATTCGCTGTTGACTTAAATTTCATCTCATTTAGGGTTTAATTCTACCTTACGACGAGGAAGTGTCACATACCACGAGTATCTGCAAGTAGGCAAAGGTCGTGATGTAGGCTTAATTCAAATATCAAAGTTTGAAGCCAAAGTGGCCAATGGGAACAGTGAACAAACTTTGAGCCGTGACATATACCGCCTTGGCCGTCGGTTTGATTTTTTCCGGATGCTGTCTTGTTACTTCACAACTATTGGATTTTATTTCAGTAGCCTGGTAATAGTTTGAACCCTGACGTGATCTTCTGAGTTTAGTTTGTCACTGTATGTCTGTTGTTCAGCCATTAAATATAGATTATGCAGTTCTATATGTTGCCTTTCTTCTCATCTTTTGTATTCAGTATTTGCTGATTCTAACTCTTATCATTCAATGTGCTAATCAGTTTAAAACTAATAAAATGATACAGATTTCTGTGATTGGAATTTATGTGTTCCTCTATGGGCAGCTATACCTTGTTCTTAGTGGGTTGCAGAAGGCACTAATCATTGAGGCTAAAATGAGAAATATACAATCACTGGAAACAGCTCTTGCCTCCCAATCATTTATTCAGCTTGGGCTCCTTACAGGCTTACCAATGGTGATGGAGATTGGGCTTGAGAAAGGATTTCTCACTGCGCTTAAAGATTTTATCCTTATGCAATTGCAGCTTGCTTCTGTTTTCTTCACTTTTTCCCTTGGATCAAAAATACATTATTATGGTCGAACAATTTTGCATGGGGGAGCTAAGTACAGACCCACTGGACGCAAGGTCGTGGTATTTCATGCCAGCTTCACTGAGAACTATAGATTATACTCACGAAGCCATTTTGTTAAAGGATTTGAATTATTGCTTCTGTTGATTGTCTACGATCTGTTTCGGCGATCATATCAGAGCAGTATGGCCTATGTTTTAATCACTTACTCTATTTGGTTCATGTCGATCACTTGGTTGTTTGCACCATTTCTGTTTAATCCATCTGGATTCAGTTGGGATAAGATAGTAGATGATTGGAAAGATTGGAATAAGTGGATCAAGCAGCAAGGAGGTATAGGAATTCAACAAGACAAAAGTTGGCAGTCTTGGTGGAATGATGAGCAAGCTCATCTTCGTCGTTCAGGGTTGGGTGCTAGGTTGCTTGAGATACTTCTGTCTCTCCGATTTTTCATCTATCAGTATGGTTTGGTCTATCACCTTGACATCTCCCAACAGAGCAAAAACTTTTTGGTTTATGTACTTTCATGGATTGTAATTCTGGCAGTTTTCCTAACAGTCAAGGTAAATTCTTCCACTTAACTTGATAGTGCATATGGTCAACATGGTGGATTTAAGTTGCTTTTGTTGCAATCACTTGAAAAATCTATACTTTAGCAAATGTGTATTACCTTTTGTGTAACAACAATGCATGATTTAAAGGAAATACTGACGATGTGATCTCAAAATGATATGCAGGCAGTGAACATGGGAAGACAACAGTTCAGTGCTAATTACCACCTTGTGTACAGATTTTTCAAAGCATTCCTCTTCCTGGGTATTCTATCAACTATAATTTCACTCTCAGTCATCTGTCAACTATCTTTTAAGGACATAATTGTGTGTTGTCTAGCATTTTTGCCAACTGGATGGGGTCTAATATTGGTAAGCATATAGTTAAACATGTTTGTTTTTGTTTTTATCGTCGTAGGTTTTCTTTTTGGTTGAAATTTATTTTCGGTGTGTTTAGATCGCACAAGCAGTGAGGCCGAAGATAGAGGATAGCGGAATTTGGGATTTTGTGCAAGTCCTTGGTAAAGCATATGACTATGGAATGGGGATTGTTCTTTATACACCAATTGCTATTCTGGCTTGGCTCCCAATTATTTCAGCCTTCCAGACTAGATTCCTTTTCAATGAGGCCTTCAACAGGCACTTGCAAATCCAACCAATTCTTGCTGGGAAGAAGAAGCACAAATGATTTTTTATTTATTTTTTAGTTTTTATTTTTTGTTTCTTCCAGCTAAAATGGAGAAACATGTTGAATATAGTTTATAGCTGCAATTCATATCTGATTCATGTATAGATATACAAGTTTTATAGTATAAATATAATTTAATTTTAGTGCGAGAAACTGAACCAATCTTACTGTTAACCTCAAGAGAAGAATTTTACTAGTATTTGCACTCTCATATACCATGAATTTAATGGTTTTTTATTTTTTATTATTTTTTTATTTTTTTATTTTTTACCTGGGATTTTATTCAAAACAAGAAAAGATGCGAAAACTAGAAATGAAATCCTATTCCAGTCTTACTATTATAATAATTATAATATTATTTTTGAGTAACCATATTTGTATCCTAAAAAACTGTATGTATACCTCTTTTTGTATGTGCATCCATTTTTGTTTTTTTTTGGTTTTTTTTTGGGTATCGAGGATCCCGGACTTCGTCCTGGCACCCATTAGCCTGTCCTCCCCAACTGCATGACTCACTGTGGCCTGTATGTTGGATCGTGGAATAGGACAAATAAGCCTACACCCTTGGCCCCACAAGAATGCAAACAAATGGTTGAAGCAACAATTTTAGTTTTGGAGATTTGTCAAAGACAAGAAAATCTATTATATATATATATATAATGGGCTTGAGAGTAGGATGGGCAAATCCCCATAGGGACAAACCCCCTACCCCCACAGGGCTCCATTGGGTTTTGGGGGCAAATTTCACTCCCACATGGGTTTGGGGGAGGAGTACCCCAAATCCTAAATGGGGTGGGGGTAGAGGAACCTCCTCTCACCTCCATTTCTTCGTTTACCCCAAATATTACACACACACACACACACACACACACACACATATATATATATATATATTACTTATAAACCCCCTGATATAACTTACATACAAATTTATTTATTAGTCTTTGGGTGTTGTGTAAATGGTGGGCCAGGAGAGAATAAAAAACATGGATCTTGATCCAAAGGCTAATAAATATGTTTGTGTTATATCAGGAGGTTTGTAGGTGAGAAGCTCTCTCTCTCTCTCTCTATATATATATATATATATATATATATATAATTTTATTTTCAAATCCTAACGAATATCTAAACTAACCCTTAGTTTAAATTTAACCCTAACCCTAGTAAATCTAAACTGTACTAGAAGTATTTGTATTTATTTTGGATTAAATTAAATCAATTATATATTTTAGATCGAATATTTAGATTATTTTTTGGATTGGATATTGAAATAGGCTGAAACGAGAGATTGAGATGGCCAGATTCCGAATTCCAAATTCGAATTGAGAATTAGGATTGGAATGGGGGAAATGGGTGGGGGTGGGGGGAACCTTGGTTGGGGGTGGGGGGAACCTTCCCCCAAACACTCCCATCCCAGTTCCCCCAAATGGGGTTTTAGGGCAGGGTGGGGGAAGGGGTGAAAGAATGGGGGAAGGTGGTGGGGGGACCTCCCTCACCCTCATTTTCCCCACGTCCATCCCAACTTGAGAGTGTGGATATTGTCAAGAATTTTAGAGCCGCATCCTATATATTTTAGTGGTAAAAAATGAACTTGTTGGGTCCGACGCATTACTTGGCCCAATGTTGTATGAAATCAGGCAACTCAAGACAGGCCCATTAGAATTAAAATAATAGAAGGCCTAATATGGTAATTAGAGTATGACTGGGTCCATTTGGACCAAGTTAAAGTATGCATTGAGGGATATCATTGATCAAGTCAGTGATAACTTCACTAGATATTCCTTGAAACAAACAAAAGTTTGTCCCTCTAAATAGCTTATATCACACCTCAATAAACACAAACAAGCATGCATAGACTGTTGATAAGCATATTCAATTGATAGATCAAATATAGCCTATGAATTGCATGAGGAGGTTATACCAAAAATACATAAATCAATAAGTACTTGTATTCATTATAAATGTGTCAAGAGTTCAAGTACATATTAAAGATACAAAGACAATCAAAGATCTTGTCTTATAAGAATGTAATCAATGACAATTCAAGCAAGACCAATTTGATACAAGTAAACAAATATCACAGAGATAAGGAAAGAGAAACTTGACACATGATATTTTTTACGTGGTAAACCTCCGAAGAGGAAACATCCACGAGTTGAATCCACAACCACCGGTAAAATGTTTTTCACTAGTTAAATAAGAGTACAACCTCAAATATAACCAACTCTCATGTGTCACAATCTATTGGATATCCCTCATATCTATTCCCACTAAAGAGAAACTTACCTACTCTCTAACCAAGACACATCGTATGCCTTTAGAGAGTATCCATGCTCGGACTTACTAGAGGCCTCACACCTCTTGCCAAGACTTCCCTTGCTCTATGTTGAAGAATCACTCAACAACAAGAGACTTTCCTTACTCGGACTTATTGGAGCCTCACACCCCTTGCCAAGACTTCTCTTGCTTATTTAACAAAAGCCTCACACTCTTAGACAAGACTTTGCTCAGACTTACTTAGAGCCTCACGCCAAGACTTCCCTTGCTTGGGCTTACTTAGAGCCTTACACCCTTAGCCAAGACTTCCATCTTTTATAAGGCAAGTGATCTATGTGATGGAAATGATGCAAGCATAATCAACATAGGACATATGATCGATATGAACTATGAAAACTAGAATTAGACAATGAGCACACAATGTATGATATTCTAATTTGAAATCCAAATGATGCAATCACACAAGATGATGCATGAATATATGAAATGTATGGATTAAGTACAAATCATGTAGAACTAAACTTAGTCAACAAAGCTCTTAACAAAAATAGTCTAGGTCATTAGTACATGAAAACCGAAATCTAGAGTGTGCCAAATCACCAAACACACTTTAATCCTATATTTGATTCATGCAACTAAAACTTAAGATAAACACATGTCCATGAAGCACATTTTCAAGCATTTAGTACATAAGCGAAAATCCTAGAGAAGTGAGATAATGTATTCAAACTTCTTCTAGAAAACAATTAGAGCATGTATTCAAATATCAATTAAGTGAATCCAATCAAAGCTCTAAAACATAGAAAGACATGTGCTATTTTCGAATATGATCAATCAATGAAACATAGCACCACTAGGAATCATTTATCATTAGAATATCAATAATCAATGCACAAATATTCGTAGATACAAAGCTAATCACAATACAACTCACAAGCATATGAAAACATAGGTTTAGAAAACCTAACTCACATTCAAGAATCTAATCATGATCAAATTAGCTTTTAATTGAAGCTATCCTTCTCAATAGCATTCATCATAGTAACACATACATATAGAAGAAGAAAACCCAAGGTAATTAAAGATCATAAAAGATGAAATCACAAAGTTTAGTTCAATACCTAAGAATCCCTGCAGTTTCGGTTTTGAGTGAAGAACCACCACAAAACTTGATCAAACAGCTGTAAACACTTTTGGAGAAGGTAGGAGATTTGATTACGAAGATTCTCTAACTTGAATCACTCAATTCGGAGTCCAAATGAGAAAGTTATGGTGTTTGTAAGATGAGAAAATTGGAGAGAAAATTTCAGCTCTAATTTCAAATTTTCTTCTTAGAAATGAACAAGTGAGAGAGAGGGAATATTTAAAAGAGATTGGGAGGGAAACAAAAGGGAGTGGGACCCAATTGGGAGGGCCTCTCTTGGCTGTTCCCGTGGAGGCGCATGGCCACCATAGGAAGCCTCTCAAGTTTGGCCTTCCTCTAGTTCTTCTCCTCGCGTTTTTCTTGCGTTCTTCGATCGTCCTTTGACCTTCGAACTTGGAATTCAAATCCATTTTTCGAATTATGAACCGTAACTCACTAACACGAGAGGAGGACTACGAAACTTTGACAATTGGATGTGAACTCGACTCGATATATGAAGACGAAGACAATGCATTGTAAGAGAACGTAAAGTTTCGTAACTTCATAGTTTAAACTTGAAATCTATGAGTGAGTATCCGAAAGGACCGAAACTCAACAAGGAATCATTTAAGAACATATTCAAGTCCAAATACACTTATACACAAACAAATAAACACAAGATCACACAAGTATGCAATTTCCTAGACATAGTCCTAGTACATGTATTTCTACAATGTATGGTAATATGAGATTAATGCATGAGCATACTAAAAATATATGAATGTGTTATACTAATTTGGCGTTATGATGCAGGGACACTTATGAATGAATTGTGTGTGTGTGCCTAAGCCTTGTAAGAGGAAAGAGGTCTTATTACCTTTGTAGTCAGTAGCACTTTCCTATAATGAAGGCATCACTTTGCTTGAACCGTTGTCTATCTTCTTTAAAGCTTGATAAACCACACAATTAGGACAATTAAACAATACAAAGCAAATAACGTTTTGATATAGAATAATGCCAACTAGACTCAAAATCCTAACAAATTGTAATCGTAATTGAAGACAACTTTCCCAGCATCCCAAGATCTCCAAGAGCCGAGTTTCAAATGTATATCTTTGTTTTTCAATTTTTATCTTTTTTTTTTTTGGATATTTATGTGTTGGTGTTTGTTTCTATCTGTTAATATATTGTTAAATACATTTTGATGATATTATGATGTCACAATTTCTCACTGGTTTGGAAACTTTGATTGTGTTTTGTTTGTTTTCATGTAATTGGAGCGGTGTGAATTTGAATTTGGTGTTTTCAGACTAGCATGAATCTTGTGTTTTGTTGTTGAATTTGTGTTTTCATGTTCTTTATTGTGAATATGCAGCACAGAGACCACAGAGGCACACTAGAGTATCCAAGAAGAACAGTCACATTGGAACCTACTGAGGGTGAAGTCTGTGTAATAAGGTTATCATTTTGGCAATATCATTAACACATCTACTTTTCTTTTATATGTATATATATTCCAACCGTATAAAATAACTTACAATTAATTGCTTTAAGTTTGGAGTTTGGAGTGTGGAGTACTAGTTACTTAATCAGAGGTTCTTAGGAAAATTTATACGTGCAATGAAGATTGAATTAAGATTTAATATTTATCTATTGAATTTATCAATTAATAAAATTGATTTATGATTTTATGGCTATAGTTAGTGTTGCTTCAATTTTATGTGTGATAGTTAACAACTGAGGCATATAATTTGCAAGTTGAGAGTTCTTACATTGTGAATTTGTGACTGAACAAAAAATCTATTTGCAACATCAAAGTTACTCGTAATTTAATGAATTTGAACTTGAGGATCTCTATATGAAGCTTATCAACATTTATGTTGTTGTAGTTGACTTTGATGCTGTTGCAGTCTGTTTTTTGCTTTCTTCCCAGTTTTTGGGTGTCTTTCTTATTTTGCTCTGTTGTCCTGGATCATGCTTTCTTCTTGTTTGTTCTGTTTCTCTCCCATGTTTTTTGGCTTGTGCTTGTGCGCTTTGATTGTTTGCTTTTCTACTCTCAGTTTTAGGCTGCGTGGTCAGCTTTGCTGTTGTTGTGTTGTTGCGGTCTTCATGACCCTTTTCTTATGGTCTTCATGACCCTTTTATGAAATCTTTATAGTTATTTGGTTTTGCGAGGTCACATTGGGGAGTTGGATACAAGGTCTTCAAGAAAGAAGGCAAAGAAACTGCACTAATGGTATGATCTATTAAGTAAACCACTTTATTAGTTTTCTTATAATTTTCTCTCCATTTTAAATGCCATTGTTTGCTCTCAAAATCTAATTTTGGGTGGTGGTGGGGGAGCTGGTGGTTGTTGACTTGTAGTTCACTAGTTCTATGCTTATGTGGAAAGATGTAATTTGGTTTTAGCCCTTTTAAGCTTTTAATCGAGAGTATATGTAATTCAGTAATTCTTAGCATTCATTGCCGTGTAGTTCTTCCTTAAGATGATAGTGATTTGATAGAAGTTTCTTTAAAGAATCTTTCTCTTGTAATGTTAATGTTAATAATCTTTCTCAAAATCGAAATGATAGGTTGTGGTACTCTTCCATCATGATTTGGGGTGGAGGATGCATGGTTAAAACACCTCTGCTGTCAGCCATTATATGTAAATGGTGCATTAACATAAGAATGAAAGCTCTCATTTAGTAGGCAGCTTATGAACCCATGTTATTTTACTGTATAGTTTGACTCTAATATTTTATTTATATGTTTTGCATATTATCTCCTCTTTTGTGAATGGTGAACAAGTGATTCCTTAATTTTACATGAAGTTCTTTCCATAGAACTAGTATTGTATTTGCCTTCTCCTTTTTCGGTTCTTGGTTGTGTTGGCTCTTGTGATGGGTGTTTTGTGTTTCAACTTTTTCTAGCTTGGTTTGCTTTTGCTTTGTCTCAGCTTGCTCTAGTGTAGCTTTCCCTGTTTTGGGCTTTATTTTCTTTGTTTGTGCATTGACTTTGCTCAGTTACACATTTGATTTTATAGTTTGTATGTTTTTTTTTTTAAAAAACTTTGAACTTTGATTTGCATTACATGTGATTGAATAGTCATTTCCAATTCTCCAAACTTTGAACTAATCATGTGGTGCTGTTTTTATATAGGCATTATTTTTGAATGGATTCACAAGAGTCTCAACATTTCTCTCAATTCCAACACCTTCCCAATGACACCGGGCATATAAATGCTAGTGACCCACTCAATACTCAATATATCTTTAACTCCTCTCAAATCCACCCACAAACCTCTATGCCACAAGCTAACCAATTTGGTCCATTAAACATACCGTTTCAGCCCAATTTTGCCATTAATTCAATGAATGCTTCATATCCTTCTCATGTTCACCAACAGTTTGGATCTGGATTCTCGTTCCAAAGTCTATTAAATGCTCTCAAACTTCCATTTGACACTCAAACCTCAAATACATCCAAAAGATCCAACAAAAAAAGCAAGGCCACCAAAAAGTCCAATATCCCTCAAACTTCACCACTCAACAAAAAGTGGACTAAAGCTGAAGATGTTGCACTAACAAAGGCATGGCTATATGTCTCTATTGATTCTGACATTGGAAATAATCAGAAAAATTCAGTAATGTGTAATCGTATTTGTAAGTGCCTCACTTTTGATTGGCGTATTTCGTTGGCAAAATCACAATGGGGTTCGATATGTAAGGGTAGCTTAGAATGGAAGAAAACCTCATTATGGAATCAAGAGCTTTAAGGAAGGTAGATTTCTTGACTTAACTCTAATTTGAAGAGATGTAGTTGCACACACACACAACACTTGCATAATTCTCTTGTATGATTGTGTTTGTATTTTTGTGTGCATCTTTGATTATTTAATTTCTCTTCTTGCATGCTTATTGATTGCATCTAGCCTATTAATTGCCATAACATGTTTAGCATAAGAATGCAATGTTGTCACCTCACACACTTGCACAATTGCATGTTGGTTCTATGTGAGGAGCTGCTGAGAAGGCCAAGACCTTCCCTGCCGTGGTTATGGTGCCGCGGTGGCCCAACCGCGGCATGCAAGCGACAGAGATTTTCCCTGTCTCTGCCGCAGTGCACCTGCCGCAGTGGCCCAACCGCGGCAGTTGAGCGACAGCAATAATCTTGATGTGCCGCTGTTATAGTGCCGCGGTTGTGCAACCGCGGCGGTCTGGCCACAGAGATCTTTTTGTCTCTGCCGCGGTGCCACAACCGCGGCAGTACGTCAGCGAGAAGCTGAAACGTTTTTGATAAAATGACATCACTTCATTTGGATCTCATATATATGTGTCTTGTTTGCCTTGGCTCGTTTTACATACAAAAAATTACTCATTTGAGAGCCTCTTGAGCATCTTCCACTTCAAGGTATCAAGACTTCATCTTTAAGCTTCAAAATCACAAAACCCTTCATCTTGCATCTTTCATTCATCATCTAGCATGATTCTAGGTTGATTTCATTTAGGGTTTTTAGTTTTGCTCACATGACTTGTATCTAGAACATCATTCTCATATCTATATGTTCTTGCTTTACAAGATAGCTTTTTTATCACTTGAATTGATTCAAGATTGCATCTTTATGACTTGACTTAGCTTCAAGATAGTTTTACTGTGGTTTGTGAGTTGTTTTGTGATAGATGATGCATATAGGTCTTTGGTTGCTTATTTGGTGTTGTTTTATGCATGTTATCTAGTAATATGATATCTAGGAATGTCTAACATGTTCATCCATGCCTAGATAAGCTTAAATGTCTAACCTTGCATTTTTAGCATCTTGAGTATTTCACATATTCACCTTAGGTTGTGTTATCTCTTCACTTTAGAGACAAGTCTTGTATTTACCTCTTAGGTAGTTTGCAAGCAAGGGACTAGAGTCACTATTAAAGGCTCGCGGGTAGCAAAGACGGATTAGTAAATTTAGGTGTGATGTGGTCAACCTAATTTGTAATCGTATTTGCAAATAGTGGATTCGAGGTTCTTGTATGGCGCACATAACAGCCCGTGGTTTTTCCCTGTGTGGGTTTCCACGTAAATATTCTGTGTCCTTTCATTTCCGCACTTGTATGCTTATTTTTGTATATTGACTAGTTTGGGGCTTTTTCGTAATTTGGACTAATCTCGAAAAATTGGGTAAAAATGTTTAAAATCTATTCACCCCCCCTCTAGATTACTTTAGGACACGTTCATATTTATTTTCAATTGGTATCAGAGCGGGTTCCTTAACATAATTAGGAGATCCCTTGCTCTTGTTAGAGTCTCTTGCATTTGTTTGCATTGTTGTGTGTGCTGTACGAACAGCGCTTTGTACAGCGCTCGTACATCACCCAACAAAAATGCATCAGACCTGATGCATTTAAATGACATTTTTTGCATCAGGTGTGATAGGCGCTGTTCGAACAGCGCTTTGTAGAGCGCTTTGAACAGCGCCCTTTGCAATGCTTGAATTCTAAGAATGTGCATGAAGAGGCAATGGGCAATGCAAGATGCAATCAACCTAACATGCAAGAAGAGATGTTAATGAGCATTAAAGCACACATAAAAGACACACAACATACAAGGATTAAACATATGCATGAGTTGTGAGTGTGTGCAACTATCTCTTCAAGACAAGTAAGCACTTAGAGTATTACCTTTGGTGCTTGTCAATAGTGAGGTCTTCAAAAGGGCCTAAGCAATAACAACAACATCTAAGCTACCCTTACAAAGCATCCCCACATATGGTTTGATCATGAAATAAGCCAATTAAAAACAACGGGAATCCTAACAATCTCCCCCTTTGGCTATTTCGTGACAAAACCACCACTCACATTGATTCCTCACAAAGAATTAGAAACTACGGGACTACAATGATTATCTACATTACAAAGAGATAAGAAAATACAACTTCAAGTCTTCAATCTCTTGTAGAACAATCAAGCCCTGAAAATAAAGTTTCTAGCATTTCCAATACAAGTAAAGTGTGAGATTAATCATGTGAGAACAATAACAAGCATTTGCATTTAAAATTTAGGCATAACATTATGAAATGTATGTGTATGCAATGCTCCCCCTCAACGGGTTACTCCCCCTCAATGTATGTTCTCCCCAAAGTTCACAATAGCTTCTATATTTTGCAACTCCCCTTACCATATCCTACTCCCCCTTTTTGTCATGATATAGGCAAAGGAGTAGTCCCCAACCGGGTCACTCATAGCAACGAGAGATAGAAGCATGCAAGATTTGCATATACATATAAGTCACTTTATGCACCTCAATTAATTGAAGAGAAACAAGGAGATTTATTTGAGAAAATGTGTGAATCCAACATGCTTTGCATACAAGACATATAGCATTCAAGTCCAAAATACAATGGTATTTGGCAAAGCAAATGACAAAGGTTTCTAATTAGAATTCAAACCAATTTCACCAATGTCATGGGAAAAGCAAGGATATAGAGATTATTGATTTCAATTTAAGAGCAACTATATCCAACTTTATAAGTGAAACATGGCATGAGCGACTTTGCACCCTATTTGATTTTTCCGGATAAGATATCCGTATGATAATAACCATGTTCAACTAATAAAGAAAGAGAGACATTTGAAATGTAAATTCCTTTGAACGGATACAAGATCCTTTATTCATTTTGAGTCTCATAAGCTTTCACACAAGTTTTGCATTTTTAAGAATATGCAATCATCAATTCATGCTTTTCATGTGAGCATGTTATATGAATTTCATGCTTTTTCATTTAGCATTAGCATGTTATTTAAGAATCATCATGTCATGGAGATAACTATAGGTCATTCACATCATACTTCCTATGTAAATCTCCTAGTCCAAAAATGCATGTTTGAACATAAATATGACATGGATTGTAAACAAGCAAGGTTCATACTTATAGAATGAAAAGCATATACATATGTACAACCAAGCTTACTCAAGCAATCAAAAGAAGAGGCATAAGATATTTCAAATTTTTTGCAATTTACAAGAATGCAAAATAGCTCTCTTTGCTTGAGTTCCCCATATGGGGTCAATCATAGAACACATCACTCCACAAGACATATCCCAATAGATCTACTAAGAGTTTTAAATCGAGTAGTATCTAAGGGTTTAGTAAATAGGTCCGCAAGTTGATCATTAGTACCTACATGTTTAAGTACTATGCATTTATTTTCAACAAACTCTCTAATGAAGTGATGGCGGATGTTAATATGCTTAGTTCTAGAATGTTGAACCGGATTCTTGGAAATATTAATAGCACTCATGTTATCACAAAAGAGAGTGAGAGTACCTTGATTGAATCCATAGTCTACTAGCATTTGCTTCATCCATATTAGTTGAGTGCATCCACTCCCCGCGGCTATGTACTCGGCCTCGGCCGTGGACAAGGAAATCGAGTTTTGCTTCTTGCAAAACCAAGACACCAAGTTGTTGCCTAGAAAGAAGTAACCGCCCGATGTGCTCTTCCTATCATCACAATTTCCTGCCCAATCCGCATCACTATATCCTACAAGACTAGGATTAGTGTCAAATGAGTACCAAATCCCATAATTAGAAGTCCCATTCACAAAGCGAATGACTCTCTTAACCGAAGAGAGATGGGACTCCTTGGGATCGGATTGGTACCTAGCACAAACTCCTACACTAAATGATATATCGGGCCTATTTGCGGTCAAATAGAGCAAGCTCCCTATCATGCCATGATATAAGGTTTGGTCCACACTTTTACCGCTAGCATCCTTGCTTAGCTTCAAAGTAGTGCTCATAGGAGTGTCACAATGTTTGGCTTTTTCAAGACCAAACTTCTTCACTAGGTTTTTGGCATATTTGGCTTGGGATATGAAAATCCCATCATCTAGTTGCCTAATTTGCAAACCTAGGAAGTAACTAAGCTCACCAACAAGACTCATCTCAAATTCATGAGACATGACATCAACAAATTGTTGGACTTTGGTGTTGTTGGTGGAGCCAAACACTATGTCATCAACATATATTTGAGCTATGAAAAGCTCATCATTGTCTCCTTTGATGAATAGTGTCTTGTCAACACTACCTCTTGTGTAGTTATTGTCAACAAGAAATTGAGTGAGGCGCTCATACCAAGCCCTCGGTGCTTGTTTTAACCCATATAGTGCCTTTTTGAGACGATAGACATGGTTGGGGTGGTGAGCATCCACAAACCCCTTGTGTTGTTCAACAAACACTTCCTCTTGCAAGAAGCCATTGAGGAAGGCACTCTTGACGTCCATTTGGTGCAATTTGAACTTGTGCACACAAGAGATGGACAAGAGAAGCCTAATGGACTTTAAGCGGGCAACGGGAGCAAAAGTCTCCTCAAAGTCGATACCCTCAATTTGAGAGTACCCTTGTGCTACAAGTCTAGCCTTGTTCCGTACTATGTTGCCATCCTCATCGGATTTGTTCCTAAATATCCATTTAGTGCCTATGACATTAGTGGTCTTAGGCCTAGGAACTAGAGTCCAAACCTCATTCCTTTCGAATTGGTTTAGCTCTTCTTGCATGGGCAAGAACCCAAAATTCATCATTTAAGGCTTCTTCAACCTTTTTGGGTTCAATTTGAGAGGTGTAGCATGTATAGCTAATAAGATTAGCAAGCTGACGTCTAGTCCTAACACCCTCATTTACCTCTCCAATGATATCTTCTTTATCATGTAGTTTTCTAACCCATGGAGCGGGTTCTTTAGAGTCCAAGAGAGGAACTCTATCAATAGGTTGTGTGTCATCATTGTTGACATTAGATGTCCCAACATTAGGAGACACTACAACCTCCTCCAAAGGAGAACCATCACTAAAAATAACCTCCTCCTCATGATCATTTGACTTGAGCCTAGCATCATCAAATACGACATTGGATGATTCCATAACATTTAGAGTCTTTAAATTGAAAACTCTATAGGCTCTACTATTTAAGGCATAGCCAATAAAAATACCCTCATCACTCTTAGCATCGAATTTGCCAAGTTGATCACGGTCATTCAAAATGTAGCATTTGCTTCCAAAAGTGTGGAAGTAGCTAACATTTGGCCTCTTGCCTTTCCATAATTCATAGGAGGTGTTTCTAGTACCGGACCTTAGGAAAACTCTATTTCCTATATATCAAGCCGTATTGATGGCTTCGGCCCATAGGTTCCTAGGGACATTGTTGCTAAGCAACATCACACGGGCTATCTCTTGAAGGACCCTATTTTTCCTCTCAACAACTCCATTTTGTTGAGGTGTCCTAGGAGCGGAAAACTTA
Source organism: Acer saccharum (assembly GCA_030490815.1). Classification (NCBI taxonomy): domain Eukaryota; kingdom Viridiplantae; phylum Streptophyta; class Magnoliopsida; order Sapindales; family Sapindaceae; genus Acer; species Acer saccharum. The sequence continues at coordinate 29,695,196 of CM059867.1, forward strand.
TGGGAGATGCCTAAACCATTACAAAAGGTTTCAAAGGTGGCATTCTCAAATTCCCTCCCATGGTCACTTCTAATCCGTTTAATGCTTTTAATATTAGAGTTCATTTCATTTTGAATTTTATTACAAAGCATTTTAAACTTATCAAAAGTTTCGGATTTTTCTCTAAGAAAATATGTCCATGTGAACCTAGAGAAATCATCAACACAAACAAAAATGTATCTCTTTCCACCGAAACTTTCGGTTTGCATGGGACCCATGAGGTCCATGTGGAGAAGCTCAAGAGGCTCCTTGGTGGTGAGATACTTACCCTTTTTATGCATGCTTTTAGTTTGCTTTCCTTATTGGCAAGGTCCACAAATACCATTGGCTTTCTTCCCAAGCTTAGGGAGGCCACGCACACAATTGAACTTTCCAAGGGTCTGTAGATCCCTAAAGTTCATGTGGCCAAGTCTTTTATGCCACAACTCAATTTGCTCATCCATGGACACATGATTAGATACAATACTAGCTTCAAGACAATAACAATTGTTGCTAGATCTCATGCCCTTCAACAAGGTTTGTCCATCGGGTTTTAGGATAGAGCAATAATCTTTAGAAAACAAGACGGAATATCCTTCATCACTAAGATGTGAAATGCTTATCAAATTTGCTTTCAAGCCATCAACAAACAAAGCATTGGATAAGGAGGGTAATCCGGGAACGGAAATGGTTCCTTTCCCTATAACATTTCTTTTGGATCCATCACTAAAAGTGACATTTCCACCTTCCTCCATAACAAGAGTCTCGAAGAAACTCTTGTTTTCCGTCATGTGCCTAGAGCACCCACTATCCAAATACCAAAAATTAGAAGAATTTGTCTTTAAGGCTATTTGTGCAACATGGCAAACATTTTCATTCTTTCTAATCCACTTAGCAACAATTTTAGCTTTCTTAGTGGTCTTTGGTACATGTGCTCTACTATTTCTAGGATCATGCAAATTAATATTATCATTCCTAGAAACATGCATCTTGGCTTTATTCTTTCTCTTTTCAATCATGCTTTGTTTTCTACACAATTTAATATATTGAAAGCAATTTGGTCTAATGTGACCATCACAACCACAAAAGTGACAAATAGGGATGAAAAAAGGAATCATACCTTGTCTTTGTGCACGTATGGGAGCTCGTCCATGTCTTTGTGGATAAGTGGGTTCAATCCATCTTCGTTGTTGAACCGGTTTAGGTTGCTTCCAAGCTTGAGGTTGCATGATTGGTCTCTTTCCTTTGTGAGCCAATTTTGGAGGAGTGTTGGCTTGAGGGACCCTAGGGGGTTGAGCTTGAGATTTCCTTCTTGGCCCCATTTTCACTTATGCATTAGAACATTGTCCTACTTCTAACTTCTTCATAGGAGGTTGCACAAATGAAGTTTCTTCGTTCTTCAAGCTCTTGACAAACATGGTCTTGTTAGAGGTTGAGATTTTCTTGCCATCTTCATACCCAAGACCTCTCTTGTCACTTGGACTCTTTCTAACACCAAGTAAATGATCAAGCTTCTTAGTGCTAGAATCTATCCTAGCCAAGGACCCTTTAACTTCTACAAGTTCCCTTTTCAAGCCTTCTTCACTTCTCTTGGATAAGTCTAACTCCTCAATTAACTTATCCTCTCTCCTCTTCAATCTTTCCACTTGTTCACTTAAGTGGTCATTGTGAGCCGAAAGTTCAAGGTTCTCTTCTCTCAACCTCTCAAACTTTCTTATGCTTTTAATTGCTAAATCATTGAACTCGGCATGGTATTTAGCAAGCACCTTTTGCTCCACAAATTTCTTTTTGGAACTAGAAGAGGAGTCACTTTCTACTTCACTAGAGTCAATTTCCTCTTGACTCATCTCCTCTTTTTCACTAGCACTTTTGCTCTTGTGAGAAGAGGCAAAAGCTAGGAAGTTAGCCATGAGCTCTTCTTCACTTGAAGACTCATCTTCCTCATTGGAGTCATCACTACTCCCACTCCAAGTGGCGGCCATCACTTTACCCTTCTTTCTTTCATTGTGATTAGCACATTCGGGGGCAAAGTGACCAATCCCACCACATTCAAAGCAGCGGACCCCTTTCCTTTCGGTCCTTTCTTGTCTAGGCTCAAACTTCTTGAAGGAACCTTTTTTCTTCAAATCTTGTCCTCTTGACCCAAATCCCTTCTTCTTCTTGAACCCCATAACCTTATTAAACATTTTCACAAATAAAGCAAGGTCTTCATCCGATTCATGCTTTGCCTCCTTTGCATCCTTAGATGCTTTCAAAGCTATTCCTTTAGACTTCTTAGGAGGAGTAGTGGTGCTAGGAGCCTTCCTAGACTCATATGCAAGGAGACGTCCAATCACCTCACTTGGCTTCATATCCATATAGCCACTATTTTCTTCTATGGCCGTCACCTTTGATTCAAACCTAACGGGGAGAGATCTCATTATTTTTTACTTGACTCTCCTATCCGAATACGGGTCTCCGAGTTAATGGCTTTGATTTACGATGTCCATCAATTTGATTACGAAGTCATTGAAGCATTCATCCTCTCCCATCCTAAGTAACTCAAATTGAGTTTGGAGGACTTGAAACTTGGACTCCTTCACCACCTCGGTTCCCTCATGTGCAACTTGAAGGATGTCCCATGCCACTTTGGCAATCTGAGTATTTTGAATAAGTTTGTACTGATTCTCATCCATTGCACACATGATGGCATGCATAGCCTTCCTATTCCACTTTGAAGCCTCAAACTCTTGCGCGTTCCATTGCGCCTTAGGCTTCAAAACATCTTGTCCTCCACCCGCGGGAGTCATCATAGGGAGATCATATCCGTCTTCCACCGCCATCCATGCATGGTCATGAATTTGGCATATATATGATTCCATCTTCCCTTTCCATTGGGAATAGTTCAAACCGGTAAGAAGTGGAGGCCTTGTGCTAGAAGCACCTTCGTTGCCACCACCATTTCCACCGTTTCCACTCATAGTGTTTATGAATGAATGAAATGAATGCAAATGTATGAATGATCAAAAATCACACAAAATGCAAAACACACCAAAATAAGCAAGGATCACCTATGTATGTCTAGGAACCCGCTCTGATACCAATTGAAACTAATTATAGCACGGTGTGTATAAAACTATCTAGAGGGGGGTGAATAGATTTTACGCTTTTTACCCAATTTTTCGTATTAGTCAAAATTACGAATTTACCCTCAAGATAATATAAACAAGCAAGTGTAATATGGTGCGGAAATTAAAACAACACTTGATTTTTACATGGAAACCCTCACGGGAAAAACCACGGGCTATGTATGTAAGCCACACTCAAACCTCGAATCCACTAAATGTGCAAACGATTACAACCTAATCCCGGAAGTAATCACACACCTATCTAATCCCGGTATGAGTGAACCTTGTCCAATTTTGCTTGTGATCTAAGCAACCTAATCCCGGATGCTACACACAAGACTTACTTTCTCTATGAAGAGAATACAACCCTAAGTGAATATATGTGAATATCCAAAATGCAACATAGAGCAAGGGAAACCCTATATGCTTATCTAAGATGATTAATATGCAATTAAGAACAATCCTAGATATCAAAACTAAATGACATGTCAATTAGTTTAGCTAATCAATATTAAGCACAAAACCTAATATGCTAGCACAATACAACTTCTCAAACATACATCATACTAATCTCAAACTTGTATTCAAAGAATATAAAATCACATACAAGTAATTAATTGAGATTGCTAAATAAGAGAAACACAAAATATATAAGATATTAGTGAAAAGCTTACCAAGCAAAGTATGGTGAAGAATCCATGCTAGATGACATCTAGATGATCTAAGATGATGCTAGATGATGATTGATGATCATGGAACAAGTGTTTGAGTGATTAAAAATGAGTTCTATTTTTCTTCTCTTTGAAAAATATCCTAAGTATGAAATCTGAATATGAACTCTTGTAATTGACCTAAAGTCAAAGATGCATATATATAGGGGGCCAAATCAAAGTGGGGTCGTTTTGATAAGTTGGCCTCATATTGCCTTGGGCGCTGTACGTAGAGCGCCCTTGTACAGCGCCTGTACAGCGCCCTTGCTCTGTTTTCACGAGAAAACAGAGGGGCGCTGTACGAACAGCGCTCGTACAGCGCCCAACAAAAATGCATCAGACCTGATGCATTTAAATGACATTTTTTGCATCAGGTGTGATGGGCGCTGTTCGAACAGCGCTTTGAACAGCGCCCTTTGCAATGCTTGAATTCTAAGAATGTGCATGAAGAGGCAATGGGCAATGCAAGATGCAATCAACCTAACATGCAAGAAGAGATGTTAATGAGCATTAAAGCACACATAAAAGACACACAACATACAAGGATTAAACATATGCATGAGTTGTGTGTGTGTGCAACTATCTCTTCAAGATAAGTAAGCACTTAGAGTATTACCTTTGGTGCTTGTCAATAGTGAGGTCTTCAAAAGGGCCTAAGCAATAACAACAACATCTAAGCTACCCTTACAAAGCATCCCCACATATGGTTTGATTACGAAATAAGCCAATTAAAAACAACGGGAATCCTAACAAAAGTCATAGGGAAAGGTAATATATCTATTCCCGGTTTACCCTCTTTGCCCAATGCTCTCTATGTTGATGGCTTGCAAGCCAATCTCATTAGTATATCACACTTAAGTGATGAAGGGCTTTCAGTTATGTTTGGAAAAGTTGATTGCTCTATTCTTAAGGAAAATGGGCAAGTTTTGTTGAAAGGCAAGAGATCAAGTGACAATTGTTATTGTCTTGAGTCAAATCTCATCTCTTGTAACTTGTCTACTAGTGAGCAAATTGAGGTGTGGCACCAAAGACTTGGCCATATGAACTATAGGGACTTGAAAGTCCTTGATAGGTTGAATGTTGTTAGGGGTCTTCCCAAGTTTGGGAAAAAGGTTGAGGGAGTTTGTGGACCTTGTCAACAAGGAAAGCAAACTAAAAGTGTGCACAAGAAAGGCAAATACCTCTCCACCAAAGAGCCATTGGAGCTCATCCATATGGACCTTATGGGTCCCATTCAAACCGAAAGTTTAGGTGGTAGAAGGTACATTCTTGTTGTTGTTGATGACTTCTCTAGGTTCACTTGGACTTACTTCCTTAGAGAAAAGTTCGAAGCCTTTGAGACATTCAAAATGCTTTGTGTCAAAATTCAAAATGAGAAAACTTCTCACATTAAAAGCATTAAGAAAATTAGAAGTGATCATGGGAAAGAATTTGAAAATGCTAAGTTTGAAAACTTTTGCAATAGCTTAGGCATTTCCTATGAATTTTCGGCCCCTAGGACTCCTCAACAAAATGGTGTTGTTGAGAGGAAGAATAGAGTCCTCCAAGAGATGGCTCGTGTGATGTTGCTTAGCAACAAAGTCCCTAGAAATCTTTGGGCCGAAGCCATCAATACGGCTTGCTACATAGGGAATAGAGTTTTCCTTAGGCCCAGGACTAAACAAACATCCTATGAGTTATGGAAGGGTAGAAAACCCAATGTGAGCTACTTCCACATTTTTGGGAGTAAGTGCTATATACTAAATGATCGGGATCAACTTGGCAAGTTTGATGCCAAGAGTGATGAAGGTATTTTCATTGGGTATGCACTTAATAGCAAGGCCTATAGAGTTTTTAATCTAAAGACTCAAAGTGTTATGAAATCATCAAATGTGTTCTTTAATGATTGTAGGCCCAAACATGATGACCATGAGTAGGATGTTTGTGAGGTGGATGTCCTTCCTTTGAAGGAAAGTGGTGAGACTTCAAGTGGTGTGAAGTCAAACCAAGATGAAGAGGATGATTTGCCTCTTAATAGAGTTCCTCCTTTGGACTCTAATGAACCCGCTCCTTGGGTTAGAAAACTCCATGATAAGGATGATATCATTGGAGAGGTTGGAGAGGGTGTTAGAACTAGGCATCAAATAACTAATCAAATTAGCTACACTTGTTACACCTCTCAAATAGAACCCAAAAAGGTTAATGAAGCCTTGGAAGATGAGTTTTGGGTTCTTGCCATGCAAGAAGAGCTAAACCAATTTGAGAGAAATGAGGTTTGGACTCTTGTTCCTAGACCTAGAAACACCAATGTCATAGGAACTAAATGGGTGTTTAGGAACAAATCCGTTGAGGATGGCAACATTGTGCGAAACAAGGCAAGGCTTGTTGCACAAGGATACTCTCAAATTGAGGGTATTGACTTTGAGGAGACTTTTGCTCCCGTTGCCCATCTTGAGTCCATAAGGCTTCTCTTATCCATTTCTTGTGTGTACAAGTTCAAGTTACACCAAATGGATGTCAAGAGTGCCTTTCTCAATGGCTTATTGCATGAGGAAGTGTTTGTTGAGCAACCCAAGGGGTTTGTGGATCCACACCACCCCTCTCATGTCTATCGCCTCAAGAAGGCTCTATATGGGTTGAAACAAGCACCGAGGGCTTGGTATGAGCGCCTCACTCTTTATCTTGTTGACAATGGCTACTCTAGAGGTAGTGTTGACAAGACCTTGTTCATCAAGTGCACTAAAGATGAGCTATTCATAGCTCAAATTTATGTTGATGACATTGTATTTGGTTCCACCAACCAATCCAAAGTTAGACAATTTGTTGATGTCATGTCTCATGAGTTTGAAATGAGCATGGTTGGTGAACTAAATTATTTCCTAGGCTTGCAAATCAAGAAAATGCATGATGGGATCTTCATATCCCAAGCTAAGTATGCTAAGAGCCTAGTGAAAAAGTTTGGCCTTGAGAATGCCAAACATTGTGACACACCCATGAGCACCACCTTGAAACTTAGCAAAGATGCTAGTGGAAAGGACGTGGAACAAAGTCTATATCGTGGCATGATAGGTAGCTTGCTTTACTTGACCGCAAGTAGGCCCGATATTTGTTTTAGTGTGGGTGTTTGTGGTACCTAAAGAGTCTCACCTTGTGGCGGTGAAGAGGATCATTCGGTTTGTGAATGGTACCTCAAATCATGGGATATGGTACTCCTTTGACACTAATCCAAGTCTAGTTGGATTTAGTGATGCCGATTGGGCGAGAAATTGTGATGATAGGAAGAGTACATCGGGCGGTTGCTTCTTCCTTGGGAACAATTTGGTCTCTTGGTTTTGCAAGAAGCAAAACTCAATTTCCCTATCCACGGCGGAGGCGGAATATATTGCTGCCGGTAGTGCTTGTACTCAATTGATGTGGATGAAACAAATGCTAGCCAATTATGGCTTGGAGCAAGGTACTCTTACTTTATTTTGTGATAACATGAGTGCCATTAACATTTCTAAAAATCCCGTCCAACATTCTAGGACAAAGCACATTGACATAAGACACCATTTCATAAGAGAGCTAGTTGAGAGCAAAACCATTGCATTGGAACATGTGGGAACAAATGACCAACTAGCGGATTTGTTTACAAAGCCCTTAGACACCATTAGATTTGGGAACCTTAGCAAGTCTATTGGGATTTGTCAATTGGGTTGATTTGGTGTGTCTTGACCCCATATGGGGAGCTCAAGCAAAGAGAGCAAAGTTGCATGATCATGCATTGTGCCACATTGTTACATTTTATGCCTCTTAGTTAATTGCTTGAGATGATTGGTTGTACATACTTATATGTATTTTTCTTAATAAGTGTGCTACATTGCCTTGCTTGCAATCCATGTCATATTTATGTTCAAACATGCATTTTTGGAATAGGAGATGTACTTTGGAAGTACTTTTTGAATGACCTTTAATTGATCTCCATGACATGATGATTCTTTTTATATGACTTGCTTAAGTTGAAAAGTATGAGATGAAAATGTGAAATGTTTGATTGCAAATGTTAAATGCAAATATGTGTGCAAAAGCAATATTGAGACTTAAATCAATAAGGATTTTAATATCCAAAGTCTCTCTTTCTTTATTTGTAGAACAAGGCTACTATCATACGGGTATCTCACCCGGAAAAATCAAATAGGGTGCAAAGTCGCTCATGTCTTGTTTTGCCTATAAAGTTGGATATAGTTGCTCTTTATTTTGAAATGCTAAAATTCTATATCCTTGCTTTTTCCATGACAAAGGGTGAAATTGGTTTGAATTCTTTTGGAAACCTTTGTTATTTGCTTTGCCAAATACCATTGTTTTTGATCTCAAATGCAACATGTCTTGCATGCAAAACATCCCTGCCACACATTTTTCTTAAAATAAAACTCCTTGAATCTCTCTTACTTAATTGAGGTGCATAAATTTGCTTATATGATTATGCATATGTTCTTGTGCTACAAGCTCTCCTTGCTAATGCTTACCTATTAGGGGAGACTCCCTTTGCCTATCTCATGACAAAAAGGGGGAGTAAGGTTTGGGGAGAATTTGTGCTATTAGGCATTACATTTAGGGGGAGTGGAGAGTGTGTAACCCATGTTGGGAGGTAATTGCATTCAGGGGGAGTTGCATTGTATGATTAGCATCTCTCTCACTTGCTCTTGGAAGGAATATTTCTTGTTGATTGTGTGTAGGTTGGATTTTTTTCTACAAGCTTGGAATTGACTTGAAGATGTTTAAGACTTAGACTAGGAGCTCTATTGTAATGTAGAAAATTTTTGTTGACCAATTTTTTTTTTTTTTTTTTTTTTTTTTTTTTTTTTTTTTTTGTGAGGATGCTATGTGAGTGGTGATTTTGTCACGAAATAGCCAAATGGGGAGATTGTAAGTGCCTCACTTTTGATTGGCGTATTTCGTTGGCAAAATCACAATGGGGTTCGATATGTAAGGGTAGCTTAGAATGGAAGAAAACCTCATTATGGAATCAAGAGCTTTAAGGAAGGTAGATTTCTTAACTTAACTCTAATTTGAAGAGATGTAGTTGCACACACACACAACACTTGCATAATTCTCTTGTATGATTGTGTTTGTATTTTTGTGTGCATCTTTGATTATTTAATTTCTCTTCTTGCATGCTTATTGATTGCATCTAGCCTATTAATTGCCATAACATGTTTAGCATAAGAATGCAATGTTGTCACCTCACACACTTGCACAATTGCATGTTGGTTCTATGTGAGGAGCTGTTGAGAAGGCCAAGACCTTCTCTGCCGTGGTTATGGTGCCGCGGTGGCCCAACCGCGGCATGCAAGCGACAGAGATTTTCCCTGTCTCTGCCGCAGTGCACCTGCCGCGGTGGCCCAACCGCGGCAGTTGAGCGACATCAATAATCTTGATGTGCCGCTGTTATAGTGCCGCGGTTGTGCAACCGCGGCGGTCTGGCCACAGAGATCTTTTTGTCTCTGCCGCGGTGCATCTGCCGCGGTGCCACAACCGCGGCAGTACGTCAGCGAGAAGCTGAAACGTTTTTGATAAAACGACATCACTTCATTTGGATCTCATATATATGTGTCTTGTTTGCCTTGGCTCGTTTTACACACCAAAAATTACTCATTTGAGAGCCTCTTGAGTATCTTCCACTTCAAGGTATCAAGACTTCATCTTTAAGCTTCAAAATCACAAAACCCTTCATTTGCATCTTTCATTCATCATCTAGCATGATTCTAGGTTGATTTCATTTAGGGTTTTTAGTTTTGCTCACATGACTTGTATCTAGAACATCATTCTCATATCTATATGTTCTTGCTTTATAAGATAGCTTTTTTATCACTTGAATTGATTCAAGATTGCATTTTTATGACTTGACTTACCTTCAAGATAGTTTTACTGTGGTTTGTGAGTTGTTTTGTGATAGATGATGCATATAGGTCTTTGGTTGCTTATTTGGTGTTGTTTTATGCATGTCATCTAGTAATATGATATCTAGGAATGTCTAACATGTTCATCCATGCCTAGATAAGCTTAAATGTCTAACCTTGCATTTTTAGCATCTTGAGTATTTCACATATTCACCTTAGGTTGTGTTATCTCTTCACTTTAGAGACAAGTCTTGTATTTACCTCTTAGGTAGTTTGCAAGCAAGGGACTAGAGTCACTATTAAAGGCCCGCGGGTAGCAAAGACGGATTAGTAAATTTAGGTGTGATGTGGTCAACCTAATTTGTAATCGTATTTGCAAATAGTGGATTCGAGGTTCTCGTGTGGCGCACATAACAGCCCGTGGTTTTTCCCCGTGTGGGTTTCCACGTAAATATTGTGTGTCCTTTAATTTCCGCACTTGCATGCTTATTTTTGTATATTGACTAGTTTGGGGCTTTTTCGTAATTTGGACTAATCTCAAAAAATTGGGTAAAAATGTTTAAAATCTACTCACACCCCCCCCCCCTAGATCACTTTAGGACACGTTCATATTTATTTTCAGTATTTTACAAACTTGGAGGGACAATATAGGTGCATATGATGAGGCCCGAACCACTAATAGCTTAGGATGTCGTTGGGGAAAAATACTAGCTGCGGTAAACAAATTCCATGCATTACATGAGCGATTGAAAAGAACTCCGCAAAGTGGAACAACCCCGGAAGATATGGTAATATCTTAGCTATTGATATCTAATTTTTTGTAGTTCTCTTTAATGTTGTTTACAAGTACTTATATTAGAAATTTTCATGAGTTATAAGAGATATATTTAGAATTAATGATGACTTATTCTTTTGTATTTCTGTTTTCTCTCTTGTTTTATTTGTAGAAAAGAGAAGCAATACGAATGTATGAGGACCTTACTAATGGAAAACCATTCAAATATGAGCATTGTTGGGAGATCTTAATAACAAATCGAAAATGGTGTTCAAAAGAACTTACCAAAACAAATGCAATAAACAAAAATCTGTCAATGATAGTGATAGTCCGGTGTCTTTTTCCAATCAAGGAGATGATTATATGAATCCGGATACTCCTATAATTGAAGGTATTAATTCTGATGGGGTTGTGCGCCCGTAGGGAAGAAAAGGTACTAAAGAGAAAAAGAGGCGGTTAAATGATGAAAAGGGTGTGGTTGAAGCATTATGCAATTTACAGAGCACTCTAGAAAAGCAAATTAAATTTAATGAAGAAGAGTTGGAGTTGAAAAAAGAAAAAGATAAGAAAGAGTTTGAGTTGCGAGAACAAACAATGAAAAAAGAGATCGAATTAAAAGAGAAAGCTCAAAAAATGAAGGAGAAAGATCAACAATTGAAAGTGTTGGAATACGCTCAAGTGTTTCAATATAATTATCAGTTAATTAATTGATAATTATTGTTACTGATATGGATTAAAATATTTGATAGTTTGATTTTAATTATCAAATATAGTGATAATTATGTTAAATTCAAATTGATTAGATAAAGGATTAAAAGGATAAATATGATATTAAATTTAAATATTATTTAAATTTGAATATCAGAATCCATCCAGATAGGAGTCTGGACCCTATAAATAGCAAGGTGTGCTATTCATTCCATTCATCCCATTCTGAGTGTTCTTTTAAAGAGACAGAGAGTTAAACACAAAGAGTTTTTATTTCTCCTTTTGTCAGTCCTCTTCGAGTTACAGCAAATAGCACGGTGAGTCGAGTGTATTTTTCTAGTAATCATACACCGATCGTATGTAACATCCTGGTATCCTTTCCGCTACGATGATCTTTAATATCCAACATTGGTATCAGAGCAGTATTATGGGATTGTTCGTATGTTTAGTTTAATGTATATTATTTATTTTATGCATATTTAATATACATATATATTCTCTGACTTCTGCTTTGCTATTTCTATTGGGGTTCGTATGTGGATTATTTTTTTAAGTAGATTTTGAAAAGCTAAATGGCCATCTAATCGTTTTTTTTTTTATTATTATTGTATTCTGGGCTGTTTTTCTTTGATAGACACTAGATATTGTTTTGTCAAAAAAAAAAACTAAACTGGACGATTTTTGGACTGAGCCAATTATTACTTGTTATCACGTGCTACATTGATATTTTTTGAGAAGTATTATACTTGGCATCAGATGATCAGAAACTTCTCGGTTTATAATTTTTTTAGAAAAGTGCATAATGGGGCTTTAAAAATCAAAAGGATTTTATTGAGAAGCATGCATCATTATTAAAAAAAAATGTGCAGTTTTTTTGTTTTTGGGAGAACGCAACATACATATATTAATATTATCTTAAAAAATTGGAACTGTTGCAGAATATATATATATATTTTTGGCAACTGTGCACAACAATTAAAATGAATTGTGTGCATCAGTTTTTTTGTCCAAATATGTGCAATACAGAATGCGCATAGAAATTTTTTCAGAAAAACTGTGCATAGATTTTTTTTTTTTTCAACAGACGTGCACAAAATTTTGTTTTCGAAATATCAATTGTGCGTACATATTTTTTTTGGATGGCGTGCAATTTTTTTTTAAGAAGGGAATTGTGCACAAAAGATATTGGATGCAGCATCGGTTCCGAGAAAAAAACAAATTTTTGCAGCCTCCTTCTAGTGAGACATGCTCTGGGCAAACACTCAACTTTAAAAAAAAATAAAAATATATCACAATGTTTTTGGTACGCACACGGTACATAAAGATGACACAGCCAGAATGCAAAATTATAATATATATATATACATGTTTTTGGTCTTATTAATAATTTCTCTCTACAAAATTATTCTAAAACTATATATATATTTTTCGTGTCGTTGGAAAATGATCAGATTTATTTCGCTCAAGAAGATCAAGAGAAAGCTAATTTTTTAGAGAATTTAGGAGAATTTAAAATGAATTCTGAAATTTCTCTTCATGAAAATATTTGGTTTTTTATGAAAAGAGCGGAAAAATTATGGCCATTTCGAAATCTTACTACTTTTGAGTATTGGATCCCAATTGTGAAGATATTGCTAAGAGCTCTTCCACAAGAGTTGCAATATGTAGAGCCCATAATTCTTGAAAACATTAATAAAAGCAAAATTGATTTCTTTAATGATGTTATTCTAGAAATAGAAATAGCAGAGGAACGTCGTGTTATGATGAACATGAGGCGTACTGCAGCTTTGAGCATTTTTTTGAACCTTCGTAGCGCAAAACACATGGGTCATTGCGCACGCGAAAAGGGTCCTTGGTTTGGAAAAGTGGCAGCTGCAAGGGTTAAGAAGTCAGAGAAATTATGCATTCAGAGTGATAGATGTTTCTTCAAAAGGCATGATAGAACTAAGTTCAAAGTTCCTTATTTCAAAAATAGTTATTAGATTTAGATTATGAACTCTTTGGTTTATTTATGTTTATTTAAATTTTCCTTTGAACTTATTGAATCATGCTTGAATGTTATTGATTAATAATATTTATATTTGTTTAGTGGGAGTTCTATGAATTGATTAGAACTGTTATAATTGCGCAATATACACTAATATTCTGTACTAGTTCTTAATATTGGAATTAGATGATGATTAGAAGTCTCGATTGATTTTCGAATCTATTCCTACATATTATTCTATTATATTTCTTAGTGTAAATGTTTGATGCAATAATAGAAGTGTGAATTTGAAATATGCTAGTGCTAAAAATACATCCTTTTTTGTCTAAATTACAGAAAATGTCTTCTGCTACTAAAAACATTGTGGCCGAATTGAACAAAGGAGAGAAACTGAACGGTGACAATTATGACATTTGGCACCGCAATGTTCAGTATATCCTTACAGAGCAAAAGGCTCTTGAAACAATAACCAACACCATGGTTGAACCTGCAACAGGAACTACTGCTCATCACAGAAAAGACTTAGAGGCTTACCAAGTCTGGAAAAGAAAAAACAGCATAGCTCGCATAACGTTGCTGAGCAGTATGGCTGATGACCTGATGTGTGGTTTTGAGCAGTATGAGACTGCTCAAGCAATGTGGATTGCTCTGAAGGACAAGTTTGGTGGTACTTCAACCACTAAGCTTATAAGGCTCACTATCAAGTTCGACACATATAGGAAGCGCCAAAATCATACAATGAGGCAGCACCTAAGAGAGATGTCAAACATGATGCATGAATTGAAAAGCGCTGAGCATGTCCTGACTGATGAGCAACAGGTTCAAGCTGTTATCCGATCTCTCCCTGATAGCTGGGAACACATGAAGATCAATATGACGCACAATGATAGCATCAAAACTTTTGATTATATCTCATGCCATCTGGAACTAGAAGCTGAGCGCCTAGAGGCTGCTAAGGCTTTTAGCCAGCTTTATATGGCGACACTAGACTCGTATAAGGCTTCGGGCCCAAAGCGCAATGGAGGAAAGAAACCTTTCCAGAATGGAAAAGGTCCTGCTGTCAATAATAAGAAAGCTGGGATCGGAAAACAGAAGAGAGGCAAGCGTGCTGGAATTAAGAAGGATAAGGCTAAGGCAACTTGCTACAACTGTGGCAAACTGGGTCACTTCGCTCGTGAATGCACTAAGCCGAAAAAGGTAAAACCCAATTCCATAAACAAATATGCTTATGTTTCTAGCACTGTTTTACTAACTGAATCTCGTCCTCTGTGGACTGTAGACTTAGGAGCAACATACCATGTAGCTAGAGACCGGGGAGCATTTGTGGAATATCGTCGAATCCCACAAGGAACGAAATGGATATATGTGGGAAACAGCTCAAGAGTGGAAGTCAAGGGTAAAGGCACGTGCAAACTAGAGTTTCGCAATGACAAAACCCTCTATCTCCATGATATGTTGTATGCACCAGAGATCCGACGAAACTTAGTCTCTGTTACTATTCTTCTTAGCCTAGATTATGCTTTAAATTTCCATGGGAATAATTTGAACATTTATTTGAATTCTCTTCAAATTGGTGCTAGTTATTTGTTAAATGGTTTCATGGTTTTGGATACTGGTTTTAACATTATTAATAATAGTAGTTTTTCCTTTATATCTGCTTCTGATAATATCAATATTGATGTTTATACTTGGCATGCTAGACTAGGCCATATTAGGCAAGATAGAATGAGCAGATTGGCCAAAGAAGGTTTATTGGGCTCGCTCACTAAAATAAAGATGTCTATTTGTGAGAATTGTCTAGTAGGAAAAACTACAAGGAAGCCATTTGGTAAAGGAACTCAAGCTAAAATTCCATTACAGCTGATTCATTCAGAGATCTGTGGTCCAATGAATGTAAGAGCGAGGCAAGGAGCTTCATACTTCATTACATTCATAGATGATTTCACACGTTTCAGTCATGTCTATTTGATTTCTCATAAATCTGAAGTATTGGATTGCTTCAAAATATTTATGAATCTAGTTGAAAATCAATTAGACAAGAAAATAAAAGTTTTAAGAACTGACCGAGGATGTGAATATCTTTCCAATCAATTCAAGGAATTGTGTAATGAGAAAGGTATAGAAAGGCAATTGACTATTCCTTACACTCCGCAACAAAATGGTGTAGCGGAAAGAAGGAATAGAACATTATTGGAAATGGTTAGGTTTATGATGGCGCAAGCAAATCTACCAGTATCATACTGGGGAGATGCTTTATTGACTGCGGCCTATATACTTAACCATGTGCCTTCAAAATCAGTCATTTCCACCCCATATGAGTTATGGACAGGTAGAAAACCTGTTTTAACAAACCTGAGACCCTGGGGGTGTACGGGTTATGCTCATGATCTATCCAGTCAATATGGAAAATTGGGTGCAAGAGGAAAAAAGTGTATCTTTATTAGATACTCTGAGCATTCCAAAGGATATACACTGATAGGTGAGAATTCCGATGGAAGTGTGACTGAATTGGAATCACAAGATGTCAATTTCTTGGAAAATGAATTTCCAAACAAAGGTGAAGTTGATAAAGATGTTCGATTCTTTGAATTGGATGATCATAATGATGATGTAAATTTAAACACTCCAATTGAGGTAGATACAAATTTACCTGGGACTTCTGTCCCTAGTGGGAGTAACATAGTTGTTGAACTAGCTTCTAAAGATTTACAAACTCGAAAGAGTAACCATAGAGTTATCCCACGTCGTCGTTTTGAGATTGAGGGGGAAACATTTATGGTTGCTTCACATAACAGTGATGAACCTAAAAATGCAAATGAAGCTCTCAACTCACCTGCTAAGAAATTATGGATGAAAGCCATGGAAGAAGAGATGGAGTCGATGAAAAATAACCATGTCTGGGACTTGGTTGATTTACCGCTTGATCGTCGAGCTATTGGAAATAAATGGGTTCTTCGTATCAAATGAAAGGCGGATGGTACAATTGAGAGATACAAGGCGCGCCTAGTCGCAAAAGGATATACTCAACAATAGGGTATAGACTATGAAGAAGCCTTTTCTCCTGTAGTAAGGCTTGCTTCAATACGCCTTATTCTGGCAGTTGTCGCACATATGTACCTAGAATTACATCAAATGGATGTAAAGACAGCATTTCTCAATGGAGAATTGGAGGAAGAAATTTATATGGTTCAACCTGAAAATTTTGTTTCAAAAGGTCAAGAGCGCAAAGTTTGCAAGCTTAAAAGATCGATATATGGTTTGAAACAATCTTCCAGACAGTGGTATCTTCAGTTCCATCAGGCAGTAATGTCATATGGATTTGCAATGACTGAAGAAGACCATTGTGTCTATATAAAAAGGTCTGAAGGCAATTTTGTGATATTGTCATTATATGTGGATGACATTTTGTTAGCTGGAAATGATAGTTTTTTCATGACCATTAAAGAATGGTTGTCTTAAAATTTTGAGATGAAAGATATGGGCGAAGCTGCCTATATTTTGGGAGTAAAGATTACAAGAGATCGTTCAAAGAAACTTCTAGCTCTATCACAAGAGCCTTACATTAGAAAGATTCTAGAACGATTTAATATGGTTAATTGCAAGCCTATGGGTACTCCTATCTCAAAAGGACAAAAGCTCAGTCTCGAAATGTGCCCCAAGACTCCGGAAGAACGAGATAAAATGAGTAGAGTTCCTTACTCCAATGCCATTGGGAGTCTCATGTACGCAATGATGTGTACTAGGCCTAATATATGTTTTGCAGTTGGGTTTCTGAGCAGATTTCAATCCAACCCTGGGCAGAAACATTGGCATGCGGTCAAAAGGATCTTAGCATACCTCAAGGGAATTGCAGACTATTCTCTATGCTACCAAGGAGGAGATTTACGCTTAGTCGGATATACAGATTCTGACTGGGGAGGTGATCTAGATGAGCGAAAATCAACATCTAGGTATGCATTTTTGCTCAGTCGAGACGCTATCTCATGGTGTAGCAAGAAACAGACATGTATCGCATTGTCTATGATGGAAGTTGAATTTGTGGCATGTTCAGCAACAGTACATGAGGGTGTTTGGCTCAAAAGATTCATTGAGGATCTAGAGATTGTTACTGGTGCTTCAAGACCAGTAACTATTTACTGTGATAATCAAATAGCCATTGCTTACACAAAGGATTCGAAATATCACAATAAATCCAAACATATAAAGACAAAATATAATTTTGTCAGAGATGTCATAGGAAAAAAGGAAGTGATTATTCAATACATATCTACGCATGAAATGGTAGCCGATCCATTTACCAAAGTAGTGACTAGAGATGTTTACTCGTCACATGCTAAGTCTTTAGGGATACGTAGATTGTAATCATGATGATTTGTTTGAATTTCACTATTTTTGAAAGGAATAATGAATTCCCGTTTACGCGTACGTGTCTTTTAAATACGACCCAGAGGTTGTGTGAAAGGGTTGTTAATCCGTTATTACCAAATTTTTGGATTAGTCAATATTACAAATATAAACCCAATTCACAAAACAATATTCAAGTGTAATATGGTGCGGAAATATAAACGACACTTGATTTTTACGTGGAAACCCTCAACAGGGAAAAACCACGGGCTGGTAAGTGCGCCACACTCGAACCTTGAATCCACTAATTGTGATAGCGTATACAACCTAATCCCGGTTTGACGGCCTAATCCCGACCAATATCCCGCTACCACTACCCGTAGGCCTGTAAAAGTGGACTTAGTCCAATTTGCTCATGTGACCACCTAATCCCGGTGTACGATCTAATCCTGGTCTATCACACAAGACTTACTTCTCCGAAAAGATTAACACCCTAAGTGAATATGCAATGATATCCAAATATGCAATATAGAGCTAGGGTACTCTAAATGCTTACCTAGGATTATATGATGACAATAAAATCAATCGTAGATATGAAAATAGCTATGTGTCATGGCATACAACTTTAGCTAAGTAAATGATAACCAATCCTAGATACAAAGCTATCACAAATAACCCATAAACATTCAAAAGATTAACTAGTTGATTAAAAAACAATCTATCAACCTAGTTATAAATTAATCACACAAGAATGTTTATAGCATAGCTTTTAGGCAATAAAGGCCTAATCCATTAAGCTATCAAAAATAATCTCAATCATATAATGAGATTAATTAGCTAGATATAAAATAGGCATGAAAACCTAGCTAACATAAATAACCCAATCAACACATAATCTCAATCATGTATGTAGAAATTACTCAAAGAACATACAAGTGATAAAAGATATAAATTGATAAGTAAAAACACTAATTATGTAAGATAAAAGTGTTCAACAAATCATTCCATGTGTGTTGAAGAAGACTCATGCATTAGCACATGCTATATGAATCTAGATGATGCCTAGATGATGATTTGAGCATGTGGGAATGGGTTTAGAGAGATAAATATGTAATCTTTAAGCTTTTTCTCTCAAGTCTCTCTTTCTCTCTCAAGAATATGGAGCCTCTCTCTCTAGGGTTTGATTTTGTGGCTCAGCCCTCAAAATGATGAGAAAGATATGTATTTATAATGCCCAAGTGAAAGTATGTCGTTTTGGAAGAAATGGAAAAATTATGGGCATTTTCGCGGTACTCGTGTCAGTGCAGCGACTCAAGATTCAAGTGCTTCGAAACATAACCAACCGACATCGAAACCTTTCGTATGATATATTGTTGGAAAGGTATGGATGTCTACTTTCTATTCGTTTTTACAAAATGACATTTCGATGTCTGTAGAAAAATTCATGGTCAATTGAGTGACCAAAGGTCAGAAACGGACAACAACATAGTTGCCCTGTTTTAGTTGTAACTTTGGAGATTTTAAAACCAATCCAAACAGTCATGAAATATTACGAATAATATACCGTTGGAAAGGTATGGGTGTCTAGTTTGTCTAGAATTTTACAAAACTCAATTTTAATCTTTTTATAAAAAGTTATGGTCACACGACCATACAAAGGTCAGTTTTGAAAAACATTTAAAACATTGAAATCTAATCTTTTGAAACTAGACACTTTACTCCAAACAACCAAACCAAAACTACCACTTATCCAAGAGAAGAATGAGACCTTCTCAAGTGGTCAACCATCGCGCTAAGACATGCACACCATCGTGCAAGTGCGGACGTTTTCGATCACACAAACGGAAACAAATTATACCACACTTAAGACTAATCATGAAGTGCAAGTGTGGGAAGTGAATGCATCCTAATGCCTAAACATGTCATGGCATTTCAATGAACAAGATGCAATCACTTAAACATGCATGAATAGAATTCATGGCTTTGCATCCTAATGCCTAAACATGTCATGGCATTTCAATGAACAAGATGCAATCAAATAAAACATGCAAGAAGAGATGTTCAAGAACATGCATGCACACATATAAAACACGCAACATACAAGAATAAGATTTATGCACGAGTTGTGTGTGTGTGCAACTAGATCTCTTCAAAGTAAGTAAGCACTAGAATTTACCTTTGATGCTTCTTCTCTTGAGGTCTTGAGAGGGCCTTGGTTGTGTAAAACACTAACCATCAAATACCTAAGCTACCCTTACATCAAGCCCCAATATGTGGTTTGTCCATAAAATAAGCCAATCAATAGATGGGAATCCTTACAATTTTATATGAATAAATCCTTTTTCCTTTGCTAGCATATATTTTACAAAATTGTTATTTAAATATGTCGTCAGGATGAGACCGGCATTCTTACACGTGCGGTCACCTCAGATGCTAAGATAGTATGCTGAGATGAGACACATATATAGAAGAGAATAAACGTTATTCTCATAAAGATTATATATATGAATGTCGTCTAGACCATGTCAAGATGAGGTTCTTATATTCTTTTGAACCGATCATGATTCAACCCCATAATCATGAAACCTGATTAAGCCAGATGTGAGAACATAATTGGCGCCCAAGTAAGACATGGTGAGCTTTATGAACTCAGGTTAGGCGCTGTAGATAGCGACTGAACTCAGATCTGTACAGTAAATAATTTAGACATGTACATTCTTTATGAGAATGAAATTCACTGTAGCACGTGATTCATACCATGTTTGCTATGTGATCAAAAGGAAAATGAGAAAATGATCTCTGCTTCCTCGTTGTGTAAGTTCCTTGAGGTTTTGGTAAAGCCTCAAATAGTGTCCTTATGACCATTGACTTTGATTCAAAGTGACAAGACAATGTTAGCTACTTTAGCGTGTTTTTTCTATGGCTATGGTACTATTCGGTCTATGAAACATGACTAGGATAGCCGTTGTTTTTGACACTAACATACAAGTGTTCAAATGGAAAGATATAATGTTTCTTCATCAATTTTTGGTATTCTTGTCGACCAATTGTATTGTCTATGATAGACAAGAATACAATTGTGAATACGTAAAAATTTGATATAGTCAAGCATGACTTTATATACTGAGGGTTAAGTATGCTTGGAAAGATGAATGAAAATTAAATCTAGGACACATATGAACAATGCATTGCGTGCTCCAATACATTTGTAGGATATTGTTTGTAAGGATTCCCTTTAATTGATTGGCTTATTTCGTGGTCAAACCACATGTTGGGGTTTGGTTGTAAGGGTAGTCTAGGTGATTAGTTGAAGATCAAGACCCTTTCCAAGACCTCAAGGTTGATAAGCACCAAAGGTAAAATTCTATGTGCTTACTTGTCTTGAAGAGATAGTTGCACACACTCACAACTCATGCATATGTTTAATCCTTGTATGTTGTGTGTCTTATTTGTGTGCCTTAATGCTCATTAACATCTCTTCTTGCATGTTAGTTTGATTGCATCTTGCATATCCAATTGCCTTGTCATGCTTAGACTTAGGATTGCATTTTTGCACTGGGCGCTCTCAAAAGCGCTCTACAAAAGCGCTCTACGAACAGCCCCCGTTGGGCGCTGTACAGACCTGATCGATTTAATTCGGTCGCTGTACGAGCGCTGTAGAGGCGCTCTACAAAGCGCTCTACGTAGAGCGACCCCTCTGGAGGGCTCTACAAAGCGCTCTACAAAGCACTCTACGTAGAGCGCCCATGGCAAAATTGTGGTGTCACTTATCAAAACGACCACACTTCATCTTGACACCCTATATATATGCCACTTTGACTTTAGGTCAATTAAGTGAGTTGATTTTCTGATCTCATACTTAGAATATTTTTTAAGAAAAGAAAAATACAAAGAACTCACCTTTAACCACTCAAATCAAATCCTTTTGTGCATCAAATTTCATATTGCATCTTCTATGTCTATATAGAGTGCATCCATGTATGGGTTTGCATCATCACAACTTGCTTGGTAAGATTTTGATTAAGTTCATTTTATTGTAATATTTTTACTACCAAGCCATCTCTTTTAAATTACTTGTATATTTTAGATCATATGCTAAATACAAGAAAAGAGATTATTTGTGATGTATTGATTGAGTGTTGTTTGTGATAGCTAATTAGGTTTTTAATTAATCTTGATTAGCTAAGCTATTTGACATGTCATTTAGCAATTGATATCTAGAGTTGATTTAAATTGAATATATCATCATCCTAGATAAGCATCTAAGGTTCCCTAGCCTTGTTTGTTAATTGAATATTCATACATATTCACATAGGGTTGTGCATCTCTTTGAGAGATTGAAGTCTTGTGTGATTGACCGGGATTAGGTCAGACACCGGGAACAGGTGGTCACATAAGCAATTGGAATAGGGTTGCTAATAAAGGCCCGCTGGGTAGAAGTGAGGGGTTACAGACCGGAGTGTTAGACGAGGTCTACATAGATTGTAAACTTCATTTCAATTAGTGATTTCGAGTTCCGAGTGTGGCGCACTAAACAGCCCGTGGTTTTTCCTAGTGGTTGGGTTTCCACGTAAACATCAAGTGTCATTTATTATTTCCACATCTTATTACACTTGTATGTATATTTGACTTGTTAGGGGTATTTTCGTAAAATTGACATGCACGCGAAAATTGGGTAATAATTAGCTAAAATCTATTCACCCCCCTCTAGCTTTATATTAAACACGCCTCCAGGACTTTCATTGTTCATCGATCACACTATGCGTTTGCTTGTATGAATGATCTATGATTGGACCCAAAAGTTTGAGAAACATGACTCTGTAAAATTTTCATTACTCCACTTGTGCGAGTGGGAAATGTTGGAATACGCTCAAGTGTTTCAATATAACTATCAGTTAATTAATTGATAATTACTGTTCATGATATGGATTAAAATATCTGATAGTTTGAATTTTAATTATCAAATATAGTGATAATTATGTTAAATTCAAATTGATTAGATAAAGGGTTAAAAGGATAAATATGATATTAAATTTAAATATTATTTAAATTTGAATATCAGAATCCATCCAGATAGGAGTCTGGACCCTATAAATAGTAAGGTGTGCTATTCATTCCATTCATCCCATTCTGAGTGTTCTTTTACAAAGATAGAGAGTTAAACACAGAGAGTTTTTATTTCTCCTTTTACCGGTCCTCTCCGAGTTACAGCAGATAGCACGATGAGTCGAGTGCATTTTTATAGTAATCATACACTGATCGTATGTAACATCCCGGTATCCTTTCCGCTGCGATGATCTTTGATATCTAACAAAAAGAGAAGAATCAACGATTGAAGGAGAAAGAACAAAAAATGAAGGAGAAAGCTCAAAAGAGACAAGAACAAGACCGCATTTTGAACCAAGATGTCAACAAACTTCCTCTAGCGTTACGTTCGACCTTTGAAATATATCAAGCTCAAATATTGAAGGAATGAGAAAATGATGGCCTTTTTGGAAAGGTTTTTACAAGTAGTGATGATGACAAGTAAATTGTTTTCTTAGGCACGATTTTATACAAGTATTTGATTTTATTAATTAAGAGTTGTTTGGAATTTTTGTGTTTGTTTCTTTTGAATTGGCAATTCTTTGTTTATTTGTTTCTGGGAAGAACTTTGTTTGAGAATGGAATATGTGACCAGAAAAATGATGTAGCAGGTTTCATTCTTTTTATTCCAATTAAAGTTGTCCATAATTCTCATGTGTGCTTTTGCTACTATATTTTCAGGTTGATGTATCTTGTGTGTTTTGCTGCTATATTTTCATACTGATGTAGCTTTTTTTGCTTGTGTGACAAATGTATATCAGAAAAACTAGTATATCAGTCATTGAACAACAAATAATGACAAATGTATATCAGAAATTATTTAGACCCTATGAATGACATAAAAATACATGTAATAGTGTACAGAGATTGTTGCAGAATTCAGTAAAATAGTCATAGTAGAATATATAAATCTTTTCTCCCTTTATAATTAAACAGGAAAAAAAAAAGGCAAACAAGTACCTTTTAAATTAAGGTAAACTGGTTACTTCACCAAGCAAAAAAAATATGCCG
This sequence comes from Acer saccharum, assembly GCA_030490815.1. Lineage (NCBI taxonomy): Eukaryota > Viridiplantae > Streptophyta > Magnoliopsida > Sapindales > Sapindaceae > Acer > Acer saccharum. The sequence continues at coordinate 29,718,799 of CM059867.1, forward strand.
TGTACATTGTCAACAACAATTACTAAAAACAAAAATTAAGAAAATAAATTAAAAGTTAATATCATAGACATCAAGCTGCTTGTCGATCACCATATATATCCCACAAGTGATTGATGAGATCAATCTTTAAATCCGTGTGCACCCTTTTGTCATCATCCTAGAGACAAGAAAAATATAGTTATGCTCTAGATGAACATCTTTAACCATTTCATCCCCATGAGGCTGCCAACATTCATGATTAATTCCTTGTTGATGTTCACTTTCAATGATCATATTATGCAAGATGATGCATGTCTTTATTATATTTCCAAGATCTCTTGCAGTCCACATACGTGCTGGACCATTGACAATATGCCATCTACTTTGCCACACTCCAAATGCTCATTCCACATCTTTCCTTGCAGCTTCTTGGTTCTTGGCAAAATTTTTCTCTTTAATAGAAGACGGTTGCGAGATTGTTTGAATTAGAGTGGCATTCTGCGGGTAAATTTCATCGGAGAGATAATACCCCATATTGTAGTAATGATCTTGTACTACAAATTTACATGGTGGTGCAACACTATTAATAAAATCATCAAATAACGGAGGTCTATCTAAAACAGTAATATCATTATTAGTACCGGCCATGCCAAAGAATGCATGTTAAATCCACAGATTTTTCGAAGCTACAACTTCTAAAATGAGAGTAGGAACTCTTTTAAAGCCATTAGTATGCATACAATGCCAAGCTGTTGGGCAATTCTTCCAATGCCAATGCATACAATCAAGACTCACAAGCATACCTGGAAATCCTCGATCCTCTCCTTCTTGGAGCAACCTTGCAATATCATCTTTATTTGGTTTTCTTAAATATTGTTTTTCAAAAACTCCTATTACAACATCACAAAATCGCTTCAGGCTTTCGATTGCAGTGCTTTCTCCAATTTGAATATACTCATCGAGAATATCAGCTGGACAACCATATGCAAGCATCCGCATAGCTGCTATAATTTTTTGTAAAGGACTCAACCCGTCTTTTCCAACTGCATCAACCTTTTGTGTAAAATAATCATCGTAATTTCCAATAGCTAGTAAAATTTCTTGAATAATTCCACGTCCATTCGTAATCGACAACGAAAATGCTCTGATGTATACTTTGAGTGCTCACCTTTGAAATAGTCATTAATAATTAAATTGTGACGCTCCTTCTTATCACGGCGAATATAACATCTACCATATGTTGAGCCACCATGATGACGCTTTTTACCAATCAACATCGTTGAAACTATTATAGGAACATGGATTGCCATGGTTTGAACCACATTATGAGTCATTTTAGTACATATTGAACTATCTTTTTCCAATGGATCATCTAATAATTGTTTAGTCATTAAGAGTGAATCATTGCTTGATGACGAACTATTAGAGTTGGATTCAAAACTCGATGATGACATTGGTTTATAATCACACCTATAAAAATAACCAACATTAGGAAACACACCAAAAACAAACAAATAACCAACATTATTCTTTTTTAATTGGATTGGATGGTCAGCATACCAATCGTTTGACTTAATATGTGAGCAGCAAAAATGATGTAATATTAGGTCTCATTCTTCGTATTCTAGCAGATTTAAACAATTTCATATGTCTAACATGAAGCCTAAAATGTTCTTATAAAAAATGGTAATAATAGCTCAGAAAACCATCAATCTATATACAAGTTTCATTGAGAAATTTTGTGAAACAGTTGGTATGTATAGGTGGTCGATCTACGTGTTATTGTGAAACGAGTCGGGTTGTACTAGGTCCAAGGCAACTGGTTTGAACTTTGTAAGGTGAGTGAAGTCGTTTCCTCATTGCACCTGCAAGCTATAGTCTATCGACCTTGTATAGAGACTTGTCGAACCTACAAGAATAATTAGAGTAAAGATAATCCAAATAGAAAGAAGAAGATGGGTTTAAGTTATTTAGCCTTAGATGTGCTTGGGTTGAGCAATATTTCGTGATGATCGTGATAGTGAATCCAGCCAAATTTCGGTTGTTGGAATGTTTATGAGCAGAGTTTTAGTACGCTTTTGTAAGCTTTTGGTAGGAGAGATTTTAGAGAGCTTTCAAGTGAGGGAGCTCTCTTATTTATAGTGGAAGATGTAGTTCAAATGTCCACTGATCATGGTTTGATCGTGGGCAAGATATTTGGAGAATCAGGCGAGATATTTGGAGAGATTCTCTCTTCAAGTTATCCACCCATTTTGACTTGGTCCTTCAAAGACCAAGTTCTGCTGCTGCTGTTATCTGTGTTGGGTCGACCCAACATAATGGGTCTGGGTAGGATCTTGTATTACAAAGTCTGGGTTTAATACATTGGGCCTTTGGGCCATTCTTGGCTACCACAGTATGCAAGTCCGATCCATCCATATATATTAATTGAATTTATATTTAATGAACCATGAAAAAATTACCCACAAACAATCAAAGAAACAAAGCTGCCGAAACATTTGAAGAAACAAATTATAATAATTAAATTATAACTGATGATATATTTTTTTAACAGCTCATTCATTAAAGCTAAAAAAGGCCAAAGCGATACAAAGAAAGAACAAAACAGGAAGCCAGAAAGCATACGAAAACAAACAGCTACAACTAAAATAATATACAAAAATAAAATATAAAAAATAAACTTACCAGAATTTTCAACAAGAGTTCGTTGAGTTATTTGTGCGTTGTAATTGAGAATGTCAGGTAGTTTTAAACTGTTAATAGAAAATTGTTTTATAAAAATTAAAATAATTAAATAAATTGACATGTCATTAAAAATAGGTGTTTCACAAGTGAAGTATTGGAGACCAAATTTTAATTTGGTAGTCTGTCAAGTTTTTTTTTTTTACCACATAGGAAGCAATTGTCTTGACGGTGATGACATGTCACTATTTTTTTAAATGTAAGCCACGGTTGCATTGGAGATGCTCTAAGTAAATTAACTAAATATAGAATAAAAATAATACTACTTTGTCCAAATTTGGTGTCTAAATCTGGTGCCCAAATAGTGTAGCATCACTATAATCCATTAAATTAGATTTGCATTATTTAAATGAATGGATTACAGTGATGTCACATCACCAGATTTGTACATCAAATTTGGACAAAGTAGTATTACTTATAGAATAATAAATTAAATTAATCCCATATTGAGTTAACAAGTAAATTACCCAATATAGAAGAATAAAAATAAATTCAACAAGTATAGAACTATAGAAATATACATGTAAATTAACCAAATATAAAATTACATTTATACTAACTAAATATAGAAGTATATGAGTAAATTAATCAAATATAGAATGAATCGAATATAGAAGTATGAAGGAAAATTAAACAAATATAGAAGTATATTAGTAAATTTATCAAATGTGGAATTAACCGAATATAGAATTGTAAAAGAAAATTAACCAAATATAGACGTTGATAAGAAAATTAACCAAATATAAAATTAACTAATTATAGAAGATTATAATTAAATTAAATAATTATATAATAATCAAGTAAATTAACCAAATACATAAGAATAAAAATAAATTACCCAAATATAGAAGAATACAAATAAATTAATCAGATATAGAATTATACAAGTAAATTAACCAAATATAAGATAAATAATTAAATTAACCAAATATAGAAAAATATAAATAAATTAATCAAATATAGAAGTGTACTAGTAAATTAATTAAATATAGAAGTAAATTAAAAAATATAGAAGTGGAGGACAACTATATACTATTAAATTTCAAATTAACCATATGTGTTAAGATTTGCAAGGATATGATTGTATGCAATCATGTTTCTGGTGGACCCTATAATAGAGCAACAGTTGTTCCAAATGGACCAATCAAGTGCATCTCTACATCGTAAACAAAAATAAGAATCGTCAAGTTTATTTATGAGATGGAATATAATATCAAATAATATATATCTTATTATATATGTAAATTGATATATGAATATGATTTCTCAAACTATAGATAAATATTATAATGTTTAAGATATTTAAATCGATAAGTAATATTTTACTCAAATTTAAATGGATCAGGATCCTCTTCTTTGTCTTTGTTTTTTCTTGACATTTTTCAAGTGTAATTAAAACACCAAATTGCATGAGAGAGAAAAAAGTAATCAAATTTTAACCATATGTTTTTTATTTTGCTTAAGTGTCATTAGATTATGAAAAGTGCTTAAGGAAAACAAGACAATGAGAGGATCCTAATTCAATTTAAATATTGGGATCAATTACAAATTTAAACACTATCTTCTCCTTAAATTTTTCAGTGAAATTCCATATCGTACAAAATGCTTTTACATGATGTGCTATTATACTTTATGACGACCTGTCACCGCTGGATCATTTCCTCATAATAAAACTTTTATGATATACAACACTTTTATATGATGATCTATTATACCTTATGACGAAAGGTGGCCGGCAAATCATGGAATGAGACCTTATAAGTGCACAAATTTTTTCTCATGAGGCACATACTTCTCTTGTCATCTCAAACTTCTTCTATTACAATTGTTCAGGATATGAGAATCAATCATTTTCAAACAAATGTTTCAATGATGATCAACACAATATTTGAATCTTTCTTCCCAATCGGTTCAGCAACTTACCAGATTTCAAGGTATAAGGTTGAATAGCAAACATTGTCATTCCCCAGTATGCATGCAACTACACATAAAATGAAAATTTTGTTTTGTTATATTTTAACATTTATTCTACTGTTATTTTTGCATTTGTTACCGTGGTCTTAGATTTTCCTCTTTATATATATGTTTTTTTTTTTTTACATAAATTATAATTGTTTTTTTTTTTTTAATTTTATTTTTGAATTGTATATAAATCAAACAACTTAATATATAAGATTACGAGAAAATTTACAAAATATAGAAAAAATGTATATAAATTAATCTTTTTTTTTTTTTTTTAAATCATCCATCAACAACATATTTTATTCAAAATTTGGAATTGAAAAGCATTTCTGTGAATGAAAACGTACATACAAGCCAACTCTAAAATTATTTTAGTCATGCAGGGACCCCCCCGAACCTATGGTGGTAATCTGATCTTGAAGTCTCTGGATTTCAGCTTGAGCATGTGCCCTCTCTTCTGAATGAATTGAACTTAATTTTGCGGACAAACATGATATTTGATTATTAATGCTATTTACCTTTCTATAAGGCCATCTAAAAACACCATATCTCCAGCATATCTTTTTCACTACAGTTGGAGATAATTATCTCAGCTTCCTGGATGCCTTCTCAATGGGAAGATGAAAAAATTGTTCCAAATCTTGCAACGTCAACATTGCCGTCCTCTTCCTCTCTACTGAAAGAGAAGGATTTCTATCTGGCTGATCATTCTCCACCTCTGCTTGATTCATTCCATTTGCTCCGGAATTTGTCGCCACCGGTGGTTGAGTGTAATCATTTGTTGTCCGATTTTCATTGGAATCTAACCTAACACATAAGGCATCATAGAAGATAGAGCGGGGGCTTGGTGGCACCAAGAAAAATCCTGCTTGTTTTCGCTCTTCACAATATTGAACAATAAAATTCTTCACATCCTCTATGCTTTTCTTGTAAAAATCGAACATTTGATACTGACTCGCATATGTACTTTGTCGAATCTCAAGAATAGCATGACAGATCATGCCAAGCCTTCCATGTATCTGCAATTTTGTACTAACATTGCCATTAGTATGAATTATTTCACTATGCATAACGCAACAACCGCAAGAATATGGCACTGGCCAGACTACAAGTGGCCAGACTACAAGTAAATTAACTAAATATAGGGTTACAAATAGATTAACCAAATATAAAAGTTTACAAGAAAATTAACCAAATATATAAGTAAATTAATCAAATATAGAAATACACAAGAATTAAATAAATATAGAAGTATATTAGTAAATAATCAAATATGGTATGAACCGAATATAGAAGTTTAAAAGAAAAAAAAAAAAACAAATATAGAAGCATATAATTAATCAAATATGGAATGAACCAAATATAGAAGTATACAAGAAAATGAACCAAACATAGAAGTTGACAAGTACATTAATCAAATATAAAATTAATTAAAGTAACTTAAACCAAATGTGGTAGTATACAAGTAAATTAACCAAATATAAGATAAATTAATTAATCAAATATTGGAAAATACAAATAAATTAATTAAATACAGAAATATATAAGTAAATTAATCAAAAATAAAATAGATTAACCAATTATAGAAGTTCACAAATAAATTAAACAAATATAGAAGTATGCAAGTAAATTAATCTAATATGGAATGGACCGAATAAGGAGAATAAAAGAAAATTAACCGAATATAGAAGTTGACAGGTAAATTTACTGAATATAGAAGAATATAAGTAAATTAACTAAATACATAAGAATATAAGTATTACCAATATGTAGAAGAATTTATAAATAAATTAACCAAATATAGACCATAAAAAATAATTTACAAAATATAAGATAAATGCTAGTTCTAGAATCAGAAAACACAGCGGAAATACGTCTAGGTGAATAACAAAAAACTTCACCATCATTGACTATGCCTTGAAAACTCTAAAACAATTTTTCTGGAAACACAATCTTCCAAACCTAGCCTCCAACACTAATGAATAGGAGGAGTGGGCCTCTTATTCCCCTTTTTTTTATTATTTTTTTTTATTATTTTTTTTTTTAGGTTTTCATTGTGAAAAACCCTAATAAATAAAAAAGACAGCTCTTTTTCTTGTTTTCTATTCTATTTTATTCGTATTTAAATAGTATCTCATTTTTATTTAATTAAAACAATTTTAATTAAAATAAAATTCAATATTTATTTAAATCAAAAAATCTCAATCATATCAAGATTTGAAAAAACAAATCTTCTCCCTTCCATAAAGAAAAAATACGTATTTAAATAGTATACCTTTTTGTTTAATTAAAATCTCAGTCATATCAAGATTTGAAAAACAAATCTTCTCTCTTACATAAAAAGAAAATACATATTTAAATAGTATCCATTTTTTGTTTAATTAAAATCTCAATCATATCTCGATTTGAAAAAACAAATATTCTCCCTTCCATAAGGAGAAAATACATATTTAAATAGTATCATTTTTGTTTAATTAAATTCCAATCATATCAAGATTTGAAAAAACAAATCTTTCATCTTGATTTTATTTTATTTAAAATGTAATAGTCTAAACTAACATTAAATAAACAGTAATGCTACATTGCCCAAATTTGGTGTCCAAATCTGGTGCCCAAATGATGTGGCAATATTCTGGGTCATTCATTTAAAACATGCAAATCTAATACAATTTAAATGAATGGCCCACGGTGTTGCCACATCATTTGAGCACCAACTTTGGGCAATGTAGCATTACTCATAATAATAATAGGAATGATGATAACAAAAAAAGTTGAAAACTCATTTCTTCTTCTTTTCTCTTCCTGCAGTTTCGAATTTGAGTAGAGCATGAATGCTATACAATTGATCATTTTATAGCAAAAAATATATATATATATATAGAAAAAATGAATAATATTTAATGGTGTTCATATTTTGATATGGAGATATATATATATATATATACACACTAAATATAATTATTCTTTTCAAAAAAGAAAAAATTGATTTCCGAAAAACATCTAAAATAAATTAATGTCATCCACTTATTTACCAAAATGTCACTCATTGAAAAAATTGATTTCCAAAAATCATCTAAAATAAATTAATGGCATCCCATTATTTACCAAAATGCCACTCATTGGATGGAATTGGATGAAATTAGATGGAATTGGATGGAATGGCTATTAGTGTCACAAAGTTCACCAAAAATGGCCATTTTGGAACAACTTTCCAATCCAGTGGTCATTTTGATAGTGTGTCATCAATTCGATAGCCACTAGGGTAATAATTTTTTATTATAAATAAATTTTTGTGTTTTTAGGATCTTAATAATTTTTTTTTTGTATCTTTCAAACAAAAATTGTGTTAATTTAATTTTATAAACCAATCAAATATTGTTTATTTTTGAAATAATCATTTTAATGTTAAAATCTTGAAATTATTTGATTTTTTTTTTAAAAAAGTAAAGGTGTAATAACAAAACCTTTTCAGGGCAAAATTGACCTTTAAGGCTTGTATTATATATTAACAAGGGTATATTCGTACTTTAGACACTTTTAACCGTTAGTTTTTGGTCAAATGGACTAAAGTGATGTATTTTAGAAAAATAAAGGACTTGAGTTGCTAATACGACAAAGACATTTAAATATGCGACATTTCGTCAAAAAGTAGAGAGCTTAGTGAAATTATCCCATTAATCAAATGTGGAATAAACCTGATATTGGAGTATAAATGAAAATTAACCAAATATAGAAGTTGACAAGTAATTTTCACCAATTTTAGAAAACTTTCTTTTTTACGAAGTGTCACCGCCGGATCATTTCCACACAATGAAACTTTATGAAGTACAAAATGTAAGGAATTTGATTAATACCGAATCTAATATGCATAGGCACATAATGAATCCAAAGTTTTGACCTAAACATGTTTCTATATCATGCTTTAATCAAACCCTAAATACATGTTACTAACCTATATCAATTCAAGAGAAAAAGGAGATAGTAGAATGTAAAAGCGTGCCTGAATCCATTGCCAGAGGTTGGTGGACGAGTTGTGATCTTTCAAATTATCACGATCTTTGTGATCCCTAAAGTGTTCTCTCTTGTTCTGGTGATGGGGATACAGACAAGTCAAAAAGTATCGTGTAATTTGGAGACCATAACCCTAATATATAATAATCAGAGTATTATATGTTTTGCTATTTCTAATTTGGCCCCTCATCAAATTAGATATAGCACTCTGGTATCTATACATTAATTCCATGACAATTATACAATTGATCTATGTCATTTGGTTATGTTGGTCACGTACACCAATATAACCAACTGACATAGATCAATCATGGATGCGTAACGTGGAAATTACATGCAATGTGATCTATACATGTCTATTTCCAACTGATCCTACTTTATTCTTTAGTGAGATCAATACTTAACACAATGTAACGGAGTGAAATGAACTGAATACTTTATTTCTGATCAGAAAAATATCCAAATACATAAATGCATAAGTATGTCCAAAATCAAACATAAAGCAATAAAATACAAAATAATACAAACTCCCACTATAATGTGATATCCTCACACAAAAGAACACTCATATAAGCAGTGTGCTCATGAAAGACCTTGGGTGGTAATCCCTTTGTAAGTGGATCCGCTATTTTGGAGTTTGTCCCAATGTTCTCTATGGATATTTGTCCACTCTACACTTTCTCCTTCACAACTAGGAATTTAATGTCAATATGCTTTGACCTAGATGAGCTCATGTTGTTATTAGAATATAGCACTGCTGACTTATTGTCTCAATATAGTTTGAGTGGTCTTTCAATACCCTCCAGAATGCGTAGCCCAATGACAAAATTTTACAGCCATATCCAATGGTTGGATGCCTCATAGCATGCTACAAACTCTACTGCCATGGTGGAAGAAGCTACGAGTGTCTGTTTGGCATTCCTCCAAGAAACAGCTCCACCAGCCAACAGGTTTATGTAGCCTGATATGAATCTCTTACTTTATTGACTTCCAGCATAATCGAAGTCGGAATACCTTATAATCTCCAACTGATCTGATCTCCTATATGTGAGCATGTGATCTTTTGTTCTCTGCTAATACCTCATAACCCGCTTAGCTGCTTTTCAAAGATCCATCCCAGGGATACTTAAATATCTACCTAACATACCAACAATGTACGCAATATCTGGACGCGTACACACTGAGCATACATTAGACTCCCTACAGCTGATGCATACGGAATCTTCTACATTTCCTTAAATTCAAGGTTATTTTTAGGGCACTGATTGAGACTGAACTTGTCTCCCTTACTGACAAGGGTGTCACCTGATTTCCGTCCTAAATGCCAAACATTTTGAACACTTTATCGATATAGCTCTTTTGTGATAATCCGAGAATACCTCAAGAGCAATCTCATTGTATCTGGATCCCTAATACAAATGAGGTGTCACCAAGATCTTTCATTTTAAAATTCTTTGATAGAAATCTCTTGGTTTCGTGCAACATCCCTATATCATTTGTGGCAAGCAATATGTCATTGACATACAAAACCAGGAATATGTTCTTATTGCCACTGAATTTGTGATACACACAATTATCAACAACGTTTATCTCAAAACTAAATGAGATAATCACTTTATGAAACTTGTAGTACCACTGACGGGAAGCTTGCTTGAGTCCATAGATGGACTTTGTCAATTTGCAAGCCATATTCTTTGGGTCTCCCGACTCAAAATTTTCTAGTTGCACCATATAAATTGTTTCGTCAATGTCACCATTGAGAAACATCGTCTTGACATCCATCTGATGAAGCTCAAGGTTAAAATGTGCAACAAGTGCCATGATTGTCCTAAAAGAGTCTTTCATTGAAACCGGAGAGAAAGTCTCTTTAAAGTCAATCCTTTCCTTTTAAGTAAAGCTTTAGCTACAAGACGAGCCTTATATCTCTCAACATTACCTTTTGAATCCCTTTTGGTTTTAAAAATCCATTTATAACCAATGGGCTTCGCACCATCTGGTAATGGGACATATTTCTAAACCTTATTGTCTTGCATAGATTTATACTCCTTATTCATGGCATAAATCCACTTTTGAGAGTTGGAACCCTGCATGGCTTGATGGAAGTTGATTGGATCATCTTCCACCATTCCAATGTCTTCCTCATGTTCCTGGAGAAATACAAAGGAAAAAAAAATCATTCGAAATAACATTTCTCTTTTCTCTAGTGGATCGCCTTAATGGCACTGGTTCTTGAGGTTGTTGAGTTTGTTCCTCAGGAACAATTACCTTATCTTGAATGGGGGTTTGATTAACATTGTCTAGTTGAGGATCCGAATTCGCTTCTTGATCAATAAAAGGTATAGAAACCTACACATTGTCAAAAGCGATAGTGGGAATTGAAAACGATTCCTCCTCAAAAACAATGTCTCTAACCTTATTTCTCCCCCCAAACTCAACATCCTCAAAAAAAATGTTGTAGTTCCTGTCTCAAAAAATGACCTAAGTGTGGGATCATAAAACTTATAGCCTCTAGATCGCTCAGAGTAGCCAATAAAATAGCTGCTCACAGTTTTGGAGTCTAATTTCTTTTCATGTGGCATGTAAGTCCTTGCCTCAGCTAGACATCCTCAAATATGAAAAATGCTTTAGATTAGGCTTTTTGCCTATCAAAAGCTCATAAGGTGTTTTTGCAACTGCTTTAGTTGGCATTCAATTCAGAATATAAGTTGTTGTTTCTTTTGAGCTGGACCTTTAGCAGTTTCATTATTATTTCTCTTTTTTTGCCCTTGTCCTTAGATGTGCTAGCCAAATGAGCACTTTTGGTCATGTTCTTACTTCAATCTCTCTTCCTCTTGCACACAGTAAGAGATGAGCTCATTAAGAGTTCATTTCTCCTTTAGACAGTTGTAACTGACCTTAAATTGACTATATTGTGCAGAAAGTGATATTAATACCAAATGCACGAGCAAGTCGTGAGACAACTCGAGCTTCAGTGCCTTAAGCTTATAAGCAATATGAGACATTTCCATAATGTACTCTCTTATGTCCCTTTTGCCTTTGTATTTCATAGAAATCAAGCTTTGCAATATCGTGCTTGTTTTTGCCTTATCGTTTTTCGCAAAACGCTTTTCAATTTCGGCTAGGAACTCTTTGGCTTTGGTTATCTTTTTAGATACTGCACTCCTAAATACCTCCGGAATGCCGTGCTTGATGATAATAAGACTCATGCGATTTGAGCAATCCCACTTCTCAAAGTTCTTCCTGTCATCAGGAGAACTTGCATCCGTAAGAGAAGCGGGTTGCTCAATCCAAAGTGCAAGGTCCAGATCCATGCAGCCGAGAACAATTTCTATGTTCTCCTTCCAATCCTTAAGTTGGTCCCATTAAGTATGGGAATAGAGTTGATATTATCAGATATAGTAGAAACATTAGCCGTAAAGAGAACAAAACACACAAACAAACATGCTCACATTAATAACCAAATACAATAATCAACAAATTCAAATAATGGTAAGTCTCATCTGAAGATACCTAGCACAACATTAATATCAAGTCTTTAGACAGTAATATTAATTGTAAGTGGTACTCTTGTTGCAGTGATCAAACATTGACAATAATTCATATCAAATAATAAATCTATCTTTGAATTGACTTATTATTCACATATAAAACCTTATAATTGTCATGTGTTTACCACCACAGGTGTGTGTGCAATTCGGCCAAGTATTAACCTTCCTTTGGACCGACTAATACCCATATAAATTTGCACACACATAAACATCCAACATCCCTCATGAACAATCTACACAAGAGAGGTCACTTTGATGACATCTTGTTTCAATTAGCCCATTTAGAATGACGGACTACTTTATTTAACCATAAAAGATATACCACAAAATATATGAATTTGAGTTGAATTTTAAAAAAAAAAAAAAAAAAAAATTATAAAACAACCCCTGATTTTGCAAAATTACAGAAAGACCCTCTAGTTTTATAATTACAAATCGGCCCCTAAAGTTTCAATAATTACAAATAGGCCCACATTTTTGTCAAAATCACATAATGGCCCAAAATAATTACAAAACAGTCCCCTCAAGAATTTAAAATTTTCAACACAAGGGCCTGCGGCAAAAACACAGGTTAGAGACTTGGTTTCTTTGTGGACACCGCTTCAGACCACCTCACGGTCACCAGAAGGCAACCACGCATGGCTGCCAAGCATTGCACAACCCGTAAAAAACGATCAGCAAGCAAGATAGGTGATCGATCTCCACGTGGATCGAATGAATGGCGACGAGTTAGGCTTGATCTGGACCAGATCGTGGCCTAGGACCGACGGTCACAGTGAAACGCACAACTCTAATGCATCGGCGAAGTAGATCGGCGAGGAGCAGAGGCGTTAACCCGATATCGACACCAAGTCTACGTGAGGCAACCAGGTTTGGCTTGGGATCGGGTCTAGTTACCCAAAGCAAACCCAAAACCTTTTTTTTTAAACATAAAACCCAACCGGAAACTTAGGATCTATTCAGTAACATTTTCGTTTTCTATTTTTGTTTTCTGTTTCTCGAGTTTGAAAACACATCTGGTAGCAATTATTGAAAATGATATTACGATAATGAAAACATTAAAAACGTGTCTAGTAGAATTAATTCTTATAAAGTTTAATTCAGTTTTTATTAATTATAATATCAACAAAAACAACAATAACAGTTTTTTTTCTAGAAAAAGAAAACCAAAAAAAAAAAAAAAAAAACTCTATAACAAACTCATACGGACCCTAATAAGTAATAACCAAGCCAATCCCCACCACTGCTTCTACTCCATCTATCGCTGCATCTGCATTCAACTTGTGCATACCAGATTGTGGAGGAGTCCAACGAACAACCCGCTGCTGCACCAGCCTACCATCTCTATCACTAGGTTCATTTGCTGCCTGAAGTCACTGATATATGCTTGAGACCAGCTAATAACATCATTTAAGCACAGACCTAGCAGACCATGAGCCACCAATATTACACAATTACAAACATTACAAAGCAAACCTAGAAAAAAAAAATTACTCCATTCCAAATATTACAAACCAAACCCAGAAAAAAAGAAATCATTAGCTTTGAACTCCTGAGTTCCAGAATGATGAACTCCAAAAACCAATTTCAGTAATCGTTTCTAAAAAATATAAAACCTCAAAGTCTACCGGCGGTGAAGCATGTGGATAGCTTTTCCTGCAAGAGTAGGAAGGTCTCAAGATCGCCGATCTTCTTCAACCGGAGGAGACAGAGGAAGAGATTTGCGTCATCAGCGTGGAGAGGAAATGATCTCCTCTTATTGGAGTAGATCCAACTCCTCCGCGTCGGATCTAATCAAAACAGAGGAGATCCGCGACGGCAGTGTTCGCAGAGGAGAGCAGCATCGTAGAGGCTTCAGGTGACCGGAGCAGCAGCATGGGCCATGGATCAGTGGAGGGCAGCAACAATTAGATGAAGAGATGCAGCTGGACCGTGAATGAAATAAGAGCAGTGAACAATGAATGTTAAAAAAGAAAAAAAAAAGAACAATAAAATAGAGATAGAGAACAAGAGAACAAAAATAGTGAGAACAATAAAAAAGTGTTTTTACTTGTCAAGGCAAAAAAAGTAAAATCAATTTTTTTATTCTTGAAAATTTCAAAACAAAAACATGTAACGGACAACATTTTGCTGTTTCGAAACGCGTGACAACAACAAAACAGGTTTTAAAAACCTTACCGAACGCACCCTTAATGATTTTTATCCTAAAAACTCAAACAAATTTCACAAAACAAGATCAAAACCCTAAAATATACATACTAATTGCAAAAATATTATTTCAGAAATATATTAAAACATAAAATACAAATTTCAAATCTCCAAAATTCCTCAGCAATGATCATGGGTGGCTCTGATACCACTTGTAAGGAATTTGATTAATACTGAATCTAACATGCATAAGCACATAATTAATCCAAAGTTTTAACCTAAACATGTATCTATATCATGCTTTAATCAAACCCTAAATACATGTTACTAACCCATATCAATTCAAGAGAAAAGGGAGATAGTAGAATGCGGAAGCGTACCTGAATCCATTACCAGAGGTTGGTGGACGGGTTGTGATCCTCCAAATTATCACAATCTTTGTGAACCCTAATGTGTTCTCTCTTGTTCTGGTGATGGGGATACAGACAAGCCAAAAAGTATCGTGTAATTTGGGGACCATAACCCTAATATATAATAATCAGATTATTATATGTTTTGCTGTTTCTAAGTTGGCCCCTCATCAAATTAGATATAACACTCTGGTATCTACACATTAATTCCATGACAATTATACCTTTAAGCCTTAAAACTTTAAATCTTAATTAGACCACTTTAATTTAGGCTTAACCAAAAGATAGCACAACACATTTAATATTTACATGTGTGGCCCCACATGATGGAATTTTCCAACACAAAACACTTTCATATGATGGCCTATTATATCTTATGACGAAAGTTTGCCTGTGAATCATTTATCAAGAATGAAACTTTATAAATGACAAATTTCTTCATATGATGCAAATACTTGCCATCTTAAACTTCGGGTTAGAAAAGTATATAGCACCTTTTTTAGGGTGCATTTTAAGACTATCACTTTAAAAAACTTAAGTTTAAATGGCACCTATTATGGTGAACGGACAAAAATGCCCCCACAGTTTTGATTTTTTCTTTTTTTGTTTTTTACTTTTCAGTTTTCCAATTTGTTTGTTCTTCATCGTCTTCTTTGTTGGACCTCTAATGGAGGTCGAACAGACCTCTTCGTTCAACCTCCATTGGAGGTATAAGTTGTTTGACCTCCATTGGAGGTCTAATCGACCTCAATGGAGGTCGATGAAAAAGAAGATGAAAAAATTAAAAAATATTGGAAATTTTCATTTTTGTCCAATAAGTCTCAAAAATTACAAAAATACCTTAAAATTCTCGAAAACTGTAAAATGAGTCTCAGAAATACTATTGGGTATTTTCGAAACTTATTTTGTAGTTTCCGAGACTTTTGGGGCATCTCCGAGACTTATTGGGTATTTTTCTAATTTCTAATACATATTGGGATTTTTTTTTTTTTTAATAATTTCCAATAAGTCTTGGAAATTACAAAAAACCCAATAAGTCTTGAAAATTATAAAAATACTCAATATGTCTCTAAAATTACAAAAATATCCAAAAAGTTTCATAAATACCCAAAAAGTCTTGGAAACTACAAAATAAGTCTTAGAAATATCCAATAAGTCTTGGATTCGAGACTTATTGGGTATTTTCGAGACTTATTTTATAGTTTCTGAGACTTTTAGAGTATTTTTATAGTTTCTAAGACTTATTTGAAAAAAAAATGAATTTTTCTATTTTATAATTTTTATTTTATTTTTCATCTTCGTCTTCATCAACCTCCATTGGAGGTCGTTTTCAATCTCCATTGAAGGTCGACTTCGACCTCTACGGAGGTCGATTAGACCTCCAACGGTGGTCAAGCGACTTCGACTTCCAATGGAGGTCCAACAAAGAAGATGAAGAAGAACAAAAAAAAATAAAAAAAAACAAAAAAAAAATTTTGAAAATTGAAAAGTAAAAAATAATAATAATAATAATCAAAACAGTGGGGGTATTTTTGTCCGTTCACCATAATATATGCTTTTTAAACTCAATTATTAAAGTGGTGATAGTCTTACAAACCCATTTTAAAAGATTGACAAAACCCCCTATTTCCACCTTAAACTTCTTCTTTTATT
This sequence comes from Acer saccharum, assembly GCA_030490815.1. Taxonomy (NCBI): domain Eukaryota; kingdom Viridiplantae; phylum Streptophyta; class Magnoliopsida; order Sapindales; family Sapindaceae; genus Acer; species Acer saccharum. Next base: position 29,735,252 of record CM059867.1, read on the forward strand.
GTTTTTCAGGATATGAGAATTAATCATTTTCAAAGAAATGATTCGATAATGATCAACACAATATATGAATTTTTCTCCAATCGGTTCAACTAACTTACCAGATTTCATGGTCTTGTATTGAATACCAAATATTATCATTCCTCAAAACACAACCACACATAGGCCTGACCCTAGGGGGAGCCCAGTGAGGCAACCGCTTAGGGCCCTCGATCTTTTAGGGCCTCCAAATTGTAAAAAATAATAATTTGATTTCAGATATAACCCATATATGATTTTAAACTAACAAACCCATAAATGAGTTTAAAATATGCCCATTAAACATATAATTTTTTAAAACTAACAAACTCATAAATAAGTTTAAAATAGACCCATTGAACATATTTTTTTTAAGAAAAGGCCCACAAATTATAAAACTCAATTATCATTCTCAAGTTCTTACACCAAGTCAAACGTGGGTTGAATCATATTCCTAACACTAATTGTTTTTTATATATCTAAAACGGAAAAACAATAGTACAACACTACTCATTTCACTTATCAGACAACAACAAGTGGACATCGAACAAAAATGAAAAAATGAAAAATCAAATTAGGGTTCTTCAAAACTCTCTTAAATCTTCTTACGAAAATTCATAATTTAGATACAAAATCTCAACTTGAAATCTCAGGGCCCCGTAAATTTATTTTCTATAGTTCGCCTCGTGCCCCAAAAATCTCAAGGCCGGCCCTGACCACACAGAATGCGAATTTTGCTTAGTTATAGTTTTTTGTTTTTTTAGCAATTGAATTTATTTCTACTATAGAGTTTTTGTGAAAACAATTTGGTGAAATGCATGATCATCCAAAAGAGTCTTGTTTTAAGTACTTACATGGCAAAATCCAATATAAATTATACACCTATATCATTTATGTAATTAAAAAAAAAAAAAATCAATGTTTTTTAAACTTCATTATTTGTGTAAATTTTCTAATCATTTCAAAACTATAATTTCTCGCTATTATTACAGATTTACAGTTATCTTCAATTTCATCTTTTTATTAAGTAATCTTAACAGTAACATTTACTCTGTTGTTAATTTTGCATTTGTTAAAGTGGTCTTTGTTTTCCTGTTTATATTAAATTATTTTGATTTTTTTTTTTCTGTACTTAAACTCATCAAATATATATAAATGTTTTTTTTTTTACATAAATTATAATTGGTTCTTTTGAAGTGTTTCTAAATCTAACAACATGTTCATATTACAAGATGATACCAGTCCATTATATTCGTGGCCAACATGGAAAATGGGAACAATAAATGCAGCCAGCATGGATTCGCTACCCAATTTTCAGGCTCTTCAATGAGTTCCAAAAAATTTCTAGCACTTTTTGGAGGTGTCTTTTTAACACTGTCTCCGTTTTAATAATTTATGTTTAAAATGCACATATTATGGTGAACGGACAAAAATGCCCCCCCACAGTAATCTTCTTCACCATTTTTTTTTTGTTTTTTTTGTTTTTTTCTTTCAAAATCCTCCATCAATGGAGGTGGAACTGACGAATCGACGAACACACGTACACCGACCAATCGATGAACACACGTACACCGACGACGACGGTGGACCATGAACACGCGTACGTCGCAGTTGATGACCACGACCATGACCAAACACAATAGCAACTTTTGATTTCTCTGAAAAACGAAGTATGTAACTTTCTCTAAAAACGAAGGGTTTCGAATTGGGGATTCATGGTTGGTGAAGATGAACATAACAGAAACAGAAGAGCACATAACAACAACCCAGAAGTCTCGGAACACAAACACAAAGTCTCAGAACACAATCACAATGTCTCGGAACACAAACACAAAATCTCGGAACACAATCACAAAGTTTTGAAAACATTGGATTGTTGTTCTATGCTCCTCTGTTTCTGTTCTGTTGTTGTTTATCGTGTTTAACAATGGAAGATTCAAAACCAAAACAACATAGGAAATGAGAAAAAAAGCTCAACCCCTAAGTGTGTCAGCGTAGTGCTACTAAACTAATCCAATGAAGATGCATTGATAATGTTATGAAATTGGTTTTATTCGATTTCGACCCCCATTGGAGGTCTGTTAAACGGACCTCTATAAAGAAGATGAAAGAATAAAATCAAAAAAAAAAAAAAAACTGAAAAGTAAATAAAAAAAATAGAGTAAAGTAAGGGTATTTCCAGAAGTAACTTACTTTAGTGTCTTTAAAACATAAGTTATTAAAATGGTGATAGTCTTGAAACACCAACTTAAAAACAGTGACAAAAACCCCTCTTTTCTCGCTCTTCAGTGCCCGCATGCTCCTCTCTACACCAACATTTATCGGCCCACACCAACTTCAATATGCCACCACCTCTACCACCACTATTAATAAAAGGTATTTCGAAATTATGAGTTATTTTTGTTCCTCTCCAAAAAAGAGGTTTTACAGTGATGCAATAGTAAGAAAAGATTTTAAATACCCCTAATCACTCCTAATCAATTACAATCAATCACTAGTCAACTATTACTCCTAATTAATTAAAATCAATCAATTACAATCAATCACTATACCTCCTATACAGCTCATGTCAACACTCCGAGCATAGATGTCAATCATGCCCAACTTGTCAATTGAGTTGTTAAATACCCTTTCTAATACAACTTTTGTAAGCACATCTGCTAACTGATCTTTTGATTGAACAAATGGGAACCATATGATTTTCTGGTCGAGATTCTCCTTGATGAAATAACGGTCAACTTCCACATGCTTGGTCTAAGGATCATAATATTATTACAAATTCAACATTCATGATTTGTGACAAATTCGAGATTCATGATTACAAATTCTTAATATATAAAATCTTTTATATATGGCAGATAATAGTTGAGAGAATGAAATATTCAACAACCACTACCGCCACCAGCCATGAATGATTACACATTGATTGCCCAACAAGGAGGGCTAATTGTGAGCATGGAAGCGGAAACTTGAACTCGATCGAGAAGAAGATCACGAACTTGAACAAATAATGATACTTGAAAATATCATTATAGTCATATTGTAATAATTGGTTTAACTCAAGGAACCAAGTTGAATATGTAATAAAATGAGGTTGATGATAGGGTCGAAACAATAAACTTTTTTTTCTAGATGGGTTGCTATGAAAAAGTTTTGTTGGTGAATGGCTATAGCAAATCTTTCAAAAAAAATTATAATTCAACTATTTACCTTAGATGTTTAAAAAAAAAATCTATTTACCTTCAAATCCAAAACTGACAAATAAAAACCAAAGAAGTTATGAAATTGAATCACTTGGAGAGATGAAGCAGATCATTTTAAGTGTCAACTTTTATAAATTTCGCATTAATTAAATATTTTTAGAATAAATGGGATCTAATAGAGTTTTTAATTCTTATATGAGTCCAAAAGAAATTACCGACAATATGGGCCTTATAAATTTTTTATAATAACAAAAAGAGTGGTGCTATTTACACCCCTAAAATATTGTATGTACACCCCTTTAATTAGTTCACCCCATAAAACTTTTTGAAAAATTTAGTTTGTATGGACACCCCATTTATTACCCAATATATCCTTTATCTTAATTTTAGAAATAAACATGGCAAAAATTTAATATTTTATAGAATAATTATAACATAAAAATAAATTGAAAGGAAAATGAAAAAAAAAAAAAAAAAAAAAAGCATCTCTCTTGGTTTTTTCTTTTTTTTTTTCTTTTTTTTTGTGTGTGTGGAAATAAACGTCTCACCTGTTGATTCCAATAAACATAAAAACAAATTGAAAAAGATAATAATAATAAATAAAAAAAGTGGAGAGGACGCTTATCTACTCTAGGTTTTTTTTTTTTTTTTTTTTCTTCTTGTTTTTTTAAGAAAAATATTTCTTTAGGTTGATTCCAATAAATCAAATTTGTTTTTTCTCCCGGTTTATGATAGTAGTTAACCGGGCCGCACATGTATTGTTTGATTTTGAGAAGTCCCGACAATCTAGTTGTAGTTTGTAATACTTCAAAATAAAAATAAAATAAAATAAAATAAAAAATTCTTATTATGAAAAACAAACACCAAATTGTTTGGTGTAGATCAAGAGCTTTGAGAACCTAGCATAAAATTGGAGCATCAACGATTTTTTATGTCTTTTCTAAGAAAAAAAAAATTTGTTATTTTATTTAATTTTTATATATGGATTATATATTTGAAATTGATTATTTACGGTTTTTAATGAATAATTACTTTAAATAATTTTTAAGTTAAAATTGAAGGTTAACTTTATTCTTCAAATTTTAAGAGTTGATTTAACCCTTTTGTAATTTTACTTGAGAATTATGATGGAATTTCAAAAAAGTAAAAATTTGGGATGTACATATAATTTTTGAATGGTGCAAATATTACTACTCTAACAAAGATGAGAATGTGTTTTAATGAGTTTTTTTAATTATATTGTGTTGGGCTACTAAATTAATTTTTAAGTGGCGATATTTGCACCTAAAAAACGATATGTTCACCCTATTTTTGGCTACACCCCATTACATTTTTTTCTTTAAAAAAAAAAAAGTTATAGTTTGCAACCCACATCAATCTTATCAAATATGCCCATTCTTTTAATTTTTGAAAAATGTTATAAATTAATAATAACTTAAAAATGAAATTGAAAATTAAAGAGGAATTGTACCTGGGTGGAGGAAGCAAGCTAGTCCTTCCGTTAATCAATAATTAAATGTAACTAAATGTGTTAGGGTATTTTTGACTTCAAATATGACGTTTTTCAAAATGTGCCTTGTGTCAAAAAATAATGTAATAAAAAAAATTAAAAAAATGCTATTTGACTTAGGGGAGATTACAATTTGGTCCCTATGTTTGAATGAAATATCATTTTTTTACTCGACTTATGTGTATTAAGGTATTTGGTCCTTATCTTTTTAAAATACATCAAAATGGTCTCTTTGACAAAAAAAAAAAAAAAAAAAAAAGAGTCAAACTTAACAGATTATGTGAAAGTGATGTTTTACCCTTGTTTAAAATAATTGTTTATTTTAAAAACAAATTAATTGAAAAATAAATAGAAAATGAATCTCCACTTTCGCCACCGTGAGTTGGGGAGGCACGATGAGGGAGGTCTTGGCTCCACCGTTCTTGATGGGGGAGGTCGATCCTCCCCGTTTTGCTACGGTTGAGGCGAGACCTCCACCCTTCGCATATAGTGGGTTCATGAAACCCACTATTCGCAAGCGATGGAGTTCTCATCTTCTCCGCTGTGAATAGGGGTGGATCGACCTCCCCCACAGTGCCTCCCCTGCCCGTAGTGGGGGAGGTCGAGATCTCCATAGATTTGGTTTTGGTGGAGATCCAATTTGTAGCATCTAATTTTTTATTATTATTTAAAAAAAAAAAATCTCTTAATCTCCAACCGTCCATCACAATGATGGATGTAAGGTTGGAGATCATTTTTTTTTTTTTTAAGTTCTTTCTTTTTAATGGATTTTTTATTACTTTTTTATAGGAAAGAAATTTATTTGATATCCACCGTCCATCTCAAAGATGATGGTGGAGATCCATTAAATTTTTTTTTTTCAATTTTCTAATTATTATTTTTAAAAAAAAGTTTAACATGATTGAAAGTAACTTTTTACCCCTGGGCTAGTTAGCTTTGACTAAAAGTTGACTAATTTATGAACCATTTTGATGTATTTTTAAAAAGACGAGGATTAAAAACCATAATATACATAAATCGAGTAAAAAAATATCATTTCATTAAAATATAGGGACAAAACTGTAATTCACCTTTAACTTATTTTAAATCAATTAAAGATATTAAAACATAAAAAATAAAAATGAAACAAATTAAATAAACTTGGGCGATGGATCGAGTTGGAAATGGGGATTGAGTTGGAGATGAGCATAGATTTTATTGTTATTATTTTTACTTATTTTTTTTTAATAGAATCTATATATTAACCTATCTCGACCAAGCATTTTCTTTTTTTAAAGCTTTTGCAATTGGTAGGATTTGAGCCGTTGACTTATGAGTCATTTACCAAAGCCCCAATCTCATCTATTTACCAGCTGAGCTACGCCCTTGGGCGCAAATGTACTAATGATTATGAAATATATAAACTAAAAATGTTGATTTTAAAAATAAAATAAAAACTAAGAAAAAACGTTTTAAAAAAAAGGGAAAATTTCACTAATTCCCTACTTTTTAGAAAACAATGTCATCTTTTAAAACATTTTTATCATATTAGCAACTTTGATCCCCAGTTTTTCCAAAATACATCACTTTAATCCATTTGACTAAAAACCTAACGGTCAATTGTGATTATACATCTAAAAGTACGATTTTGTCCTTATTAATATACAATTCAAGCTGAAAAGTAAAATTTTCCCTTATTATTGTTACACCTTTACTTTTCTAAATTTTTCTCAAATACTTTAAAGATTTTAATATTAAAATAATTTATAAAAACTAAACCAAGAAAAAAAATTATTTTCTAAAAAAAAAACAAACAAAAATATATAATAATTTTAAAAATATAAAATCAAATAAAATATTAATTAAAAGATTAAAAAAAACAATTAAATACTTTTACAAAATAATTCTTAAAAAAATGAAAAACCGTTGAAATAAAAAAAAAATGAAAAATATTTAAAAACAAATAAAAAATGGAGATAATAGATCTCTACCAGTTGATCTGGATCGATCAAACAAGGGAGATAATTGGATTTCCTTTGTTTCAATAATGGAGATTCAAATGAAGGACCTCCATTGCCAAGGTAATTGAGATCCCTCTTTGGATCTCCAACACTGGTGGAGATTCAGAGATGGATCTCTACCATTATACCGGCCTCCATCGACAGTGGATCTCTAGATTTCCAACGTTGATTGGTGTATATTTTTAATTTTTTTTTTTAAAAAAAAATTTAGTTTCCATGTGTTGTTTTGCAAAAGACCTAAATAACCCTAATTCTCTTAAGTTTGACTAACGGAATGACTAAATGATGTATTTTGGGAAAAGTATGAACTATAGTTGCTAATATGATAAAAACATTTTAAAATGTGATATTTCATAAAAATATATATAGGGACTATAGTGAAATTTTCTCAACAAAAAAAAAAAAAGGGGTAACATGTTTTTAATATTTTTAAAATGAATTTATATTTTAATTAATTAATTAATTAATTACTTACGTTATTATTAAAATAGTTTTGATATTAAGATTAGTTTAGTTAATTCATTACTTCATATTTTTTATTTTATTTTATTTTATAGTGACGATTTTGTTATGTCATTTTTCCATATATAATGGTAAACGTGTAAAAATCTTATAATGCTTGAGGATATTTTGGACAATACATGTAAAGATTTTTTTTTTTCAACTTTTTTTTAATAAATTATTGATTTTAACTTATTAGGGATTTTTTTTTAATGTATCTCCACCATACATCTGGATATCCATTTTTAAAAACTGATTTTTGTTGTTGTTTTAATTAAGAATTTTAGGGTCATTTTGGTATTTTGATGGTCAAACTTGGTCAACGATTAAGTTTGACTAATGGTAAGAGAAGTGAATGTCAACTATAAAGTTGTCTCTAGATGTAAAAGGGCAAACCCACTGAGGTTTGGTGCAATTTTTTTTTTTTTTTTTATAATAGTTTTGTGCAATTTACTCTTTGAAAAAAAAAAGGATTAAAGTTTTTCTTTAAGTATTACACTATTATATAAACTTAGGGTTTTTTTTTTTAGAGACCTTCTCCTTACAATCCACAAATTATCTATTCACACTCCAATTTTATTTTTTTTATTAATGACAATTTTAACCTAAATTAAAATTACTAAACAAGACAAAAAAATTTAAAGACACTCCAAATTAATTAAATTATTAAAAAAAAAATTCTCTCTCCTAAATCATTAGATTAAATATTATGTATTAAACTCTCTCTCCTAAATCTATTATTACTATATTAAACACTCTCTCCTAATTAATTTCTCTCCATTTTTCAAAATAAAAAAATTAAAAAAAATCATATTTCCATACTTTCTCGATTAATCACTGATTAATAGTCAAAGAAAAAAAAACTTATGAATATTTTGGTTTTTTACTAACAGTAATATATATATATATATATATTAAAAAGTCAATTTAAAAAAAAAAAAAAACAAGATATATGAAAATTTGAATTGTTGCAACTAGATTCAATTAAACTAGAATTTCTAAGACTAATGAAAAAATTAAAGTTCTTTAGGCAATCACATACCTACAAGAGTAACAAAAAGCATTTTCATATTTTGATTTAAAGAAGAAAAGAAGAAAAAAAAAAAAAGACAAGGTACTTTTTATTTTTTATTTTATATATATATACACACATATAAATACTGTTTCTAAAAATCAAGTTTATTAGTATTTTTTTTTTCTTAACTGTTAGTCTTGCTTGAGAAAAAATGGGGATAGAAAATTAGAGATATGTATTGGAGGAGAAAGAGTTTAATATGGTAATTAAAAATTTAGGAAAAAATATTTAATATGTAATAATTAATCTAATGATTTAGGAGAGATAATTTCTTTTTTTAATAATTTAATTCAAAAAAGATTAAAAAAAAAAAAAAAAGATAATCTTGTAACAAAATGAAGTGTCTTTAGAATTTTTTTTAAATTTAAATTTTGAGAATGGAGTATTTTTATAAAAGAAGTGTAAAAAGAAAAAATTGGATTGTCAAAAGAAGCTCCTTTTTTTTTTAAGGGGGGCTCAAACTCGTAACCTTATGGTACATGTGTAAAGAGTTTACCATCGGATCAACCTGGAGTTTACCATCGGATCGGACCAACCTCTTCCTTATATCTCATCAGGATGAAAGTTACTAATATCACAAAGAGTTTAAAATTGTGACATTTCGCGAAATTTCCTCTTTTTGCTGTCGACACCATCCCTCTGTATTCCAAGCCAGAACCAAAATATGATGTTGCGTTCATTTCTTGGTCAGTGTAAGAGGTGTCATCCAATAATCACCCAGAAACCAACTCTCGCTCTTCCCTTTGCTTCTCTTTCGTCTTCAAAAACTCCTTCTATTACAGTCCCAGTCTCAGATAATCTCCACAAACTCAATACCAAAGACTGGTTATCACCTAACCAAGTCTTGAAAATTTTCAGCAACCTTAAAGACCCAGAAGCGGTTATTTCAGTGTTGAATCAATATTCCAAGAGAAAAGACTATAGACCCAATGAAGCTCTTTACACACTTGTTATCAATCAGCTAGCTCAAGCAAAAAGCTTTGATGCCATTGATCATGTAATGGAAAGAATCAAAGCAGAGAACAAGTGTCGTTTATCGGATGGTTTTTTCTACAATGTGATCAAGATTTATGGGAATATGGCTGGTAGAATCAGGAAAGCAATCGACACCCTTTTCGATATGCCTAGTTATAATTGTTGGCCAACTGTCAAAACTTTCAATTTTGTACTGAATTTGCTTGTATCTGCCAAGTTATTTGATTATGTTCATGAGATTTATATGAGTGCTCCTAAACTTGGTATTGAGATTGATGCTTGTTGTCTTAATATTCTTGTCAAAGGGTTGTGTGAAAATGGGAATTTACAGTCTGCCTTTTACGTGCTCGATGAATTTCCTAAACAAAATTGTAGGCCTAATGTGAGGACATTTTCTACGTTGATGCATTGTTTATGTGAGCAAGGTAAGATTGAAGAAGCATTTGGGTTGCTTCAGAGAATGGAAGAAGATGGAGTTGATGCTGATACCATCACTTTCAATATATTGATTTCCGGGCGTAGAAAGCAAGGCAGGGTTAAGGAAGCAATGGAGCTTTTGGAGAGAATGAAACTCAAGGGTTGTCATCCGAATCCGGGGTCTTATCAAGAGGTTTTGTATGGACTGCTTGATAAGGCTATGTATGTGGAGGCTAAAGAGCTTGCTGGTCGGATGATTTGTGAGGGCATGAGTCCTAGTTTTGTTTCGTACAAGAAGTTGATTCACGGATTTTGCAAGGAGATGTCAGTGGAGGATTTGGATTGGGTTTTGAAGCGGATGGTGAAACAAGGTTTTGTTCCGAAGATGGGGATGTGGAAGGAGATTGTTCAATGTGTGCTTTCAAAGAATAACACTTGCATTTCTAGTAACATATCTGAAATTGTCAATAGTTAGGCCAAATTTTGAGTACGGTCCTTGAAAAAGTAAATGAAAAATGCCTTATGCAGATTATGGTTTGCAAGTTGCAGCTAGCTTCAGACACATTGGCTTCAATTTGACACCAGCAAGCCTGGAATCTAATTTGCTTTCTGATACTAGGTTTCAGTCAAGCAAGCTATGCTTACACAAAGACATGTTTGTGGATTTTGTACTAGTTGTACATGTCTTGATCCTGTGGCTTTTAACTTCTTCTGCGAGGGAGATCGCGTTGCAGTTGAACTGAGGTCCGAGTAGCTCTAATCATTTTTAAGTCATATTGGAATCTTCTGCTTTTCTTACTGAGATATGGGTTGGTCATTCTTCAACTTCAATGACAGACTGCCCAATCTAGTCTCTGAGTTGCCTAAAACTCAAGTTATCTTTCATGTGGTAATGCAAATTCAATTAATAGAATTTTATGTTTCCACTGTTCTTGCAAGTGGAAACATACTATGAACATCACATTCAACGACACAAATTGGAGTTGGAAGTTTTGCATTGTAATTATCTGAGGGAAAACTGCTATGCTATACATATTTGCCAAAGTAAAATACAACCATACACACAAAATGAACACACAACACCTACAGCTGTAATGCCGTACCGAGATTTTTCAGAGCTTGAACCAAACATTCTCTATATGCGTATATACATTAATTAACAAATGAATCCTTCTATTCACTCTGCAGTTTGCAAACAATGCCAACTACTAGGAGATTTTATTTTCAACTATTCCAACCTTATCATCTTCTCTCCCCCTCAGATCCTCCTCTAAAATATTGGTTTTTGAGGACTCAATCTCTCGGTTCCCACTTCCATTAGGTTTGCTTACCTCACCATCATCTTTGCGTTGGTCTTCAACACTCTTCTTCTTTGTTTGACCCTCAATCTCCATTGCAGGATCACTTGATCCAGTCTGAACAATATGCTCCTTGGTATTATCAATGTAATCATTACCGGAGCTCGGAGATAGAGGATTGGAAACAGCAGGTAACCTCTCAACTCTGGGAGATGAAAGAGATTCATCGTCAGAAGAGTCCCCATCCAGCGAAATGTGTTGTTCTGTCACCCCTGATGAATCACCCTGAAATCTTCTCGACCCCTTCCGAGAAAGTGCATGCTTTATATGGCGAGCATGTTTCTCAGCATTTTTCAAAAAACTCTTTGCCATACCTTTCATATTTCCTTTGCCCGGGCTTTCTGGACCACTCCCCTCTGAACCGACACTTGTTTCTTCTTTCGGATCCTTACCAGTAATGGGGCCCGGAACAACACTTATTTCTTTCAGATCCTTAACAGTAATGGGGCCCGAAAGGCTATCTTCCACTATGAACTTCACCCCAATCTCCTTTGTGTTGACAGCTTTAAGGTTAGCATGTGGAGATTGAAAACCCTCTCCAATGCTGCCTGAGTGATCCTCACTTTTAGGACTCCTATTAAACACAGAACCGATCATCCGGAATCCCCGCCGAACAGCGTTCATTGGCTTTTTACTCTCGCGATTGTCATCACTGCTGCTGCTGCTTCCATTGTTTAATGACCCAGCTGCAGCAGAATTTGGACTGCCAAATGAATCATTAGTCACTCTGTGAATCTGGGTCCTGGTCTTCCCTTTTCTTGGCTCCCAAGTCTGTACTACGTCACTACCTGGGTGATGGACCCAGATCCCAGTATCTTGTTGGCCTTCAATGTTGATAGGTTCAAAATTATCTGCCAACTTTGGGGACTTTTCTTCCGTCACAGATGAAAAGGAACCTTTAAGAGAAGATTCCTTTGCGAAAGAGTTCAACACATCTTCCTTGTTACTTAACTCCTCATTGTTTTGTACACCTTCCTTGTTAAACATTGCTTCATCATATGCATCATCAACCCCCTGTTTAATTATGCCACAAGTTCACATCAAACAACACTAGGCACTTCAGCAACTCATGAAAACATCCCATCATAATTTAATAGAAAATTTTCACTTGGTAGTTAAATGAACCATTCTACAAAGTACCTTTGCATTGTCTTCAAGTACTGTTACTGCAAGATGCAGCCTCCCCATTTTAATGTTGTCAAGAGGTAACCACATGTCATGCCTCTGGCCATCCCTAAGGTCGCTGATATTTATGTTACAATCACTGTAATAAAGCAGTGTCAATAGCATGAGGATCAAATGTCAAATGTAAACGATAAATTTGAGTCAGAAAAAGTTGAAAAGTGAAAGCTAGGAAGAAAGCATGAAACAGCCAAAAGTAAAAGCAGGGTACAAAACAAAATATTGTTTGCATGGAAAATATTTTGAATGAACAATGTGCATATAGCCTATAGAACCAATATCTATATTTACAAAAAAAAAGAAAAAAATTAAAGGCAAAACCAAAGTGAATGAAATTTTTTAACACAACGCAACATTGTAATGAGGGCCAATTAACCTAGTATCATAAACTTTTTCCAAATTTTGAAAAACTAAAAGAAAAAAAGAAAGAGAAGAGATTTAATAGTATGATCCAATACTTGACTTTTTTCTTAAATTGTTTCCCCTTGGTTTCAGAACAAAGAATTGTCCCTATGAATTTATAATTGATTCCTCACAAATACAATTAAAGCAATATTGAATGCAAAATCCTCAAAAAGAATGAGTAAGAAAGAGAGCACACGGACTTTGACTTTGTATACTAGGTTTATTTAATCAGAAAACTACAATTATATTACTCATAACAGTTCGTTGAATAAGTTATATGTTAATTTATTTATTTTTACTAAATATATTAACAGTATCTTCTGACCTTAATAACAAAATAAAGTAGAAAACAACTGGAAAAAGAAATATTTATTGCTTTTTTCATTACATTAAGAGCAAGCAATGCCCATAAATACCCATTGTTATGAGAGGTTTAGAGGCATACCCAAGGGTATCATCAACAAAATGGTCTTTGTCACGAACTTCAATCGATAGTACGTTTGGTGACTCCCATGTACATATGGGGATCTTAAACTCTTCGTGCCATTTGGGAGTCAAAGTTTTCTTGTGTGTCTTTGTCCTGAATCTGTAAGGGCCAAGTTGCCCCTTCACATATGGATCGGCCAAGCCTGGAACAATTACAATTACTCCAATCATTATGCACAAATTTGAAATATTATGGATGGACAAACGACAAATAAATATAGTTGAAATCTAACCGTTTAAATCTGAAGGTTTCATATCAGATGCTTCAACAACTTCAACTTTGGCATATGCAATAGGTTCCTTCACATCAACAGAGAACCAATTTTCTGACAAACATATAATTAATCAAAAGGAACAAATTTAGCATCTGATAGACAATGGACAGGGTAACTAGCAATCATGTTGAACCCAATAAAATCTACAATAATTTTCCAAAAAGTTCTAATGCACATAGAAGCTAGCAAAATCTCCATATCCATGTCCTACAATATAGAAAAATGACACACAATAGGCATTGGACTGATATTCATATTAGAATTATTAAGTCATTACAAATAGCAAACTGTGATTCGACATCATTAATCCTGTGATATGATATCCTCTGTTGCCAGACACTAAATTTGAACATCTCAAAACTTTCCTTATGCATCCTTTTCTTATTTAGCCTTTTTGAAATAAAGCATAAAAGGTGATACGGAAACAACGTGAATTATATGTTTCTTTTTGGCAAAGAGCCTAAGCTTAAAAGTTTGTAGCTTATACATCATCCAAACTTCAACTAAATGATCTATATGAGTTTATAAAAAATCTATTAGCTATGATACAAAATTCCAGAATCTGGCACATCCACCCTCTAGTTACCTCCCCTTACCCTTTCAATATACAATAATGTGATTCACATCCAATCCAACTTAATCATAGTCATCACCCATACCTTTTTAGTAACTTGTGCATTTTCATTTAACACAAGAAGTCATGCTAATAGTTACTGTAATTTAAGTTGAGCGCCAATATGGCAATATGTTATAATACCTAGAGTAGTAAGAAGTATGATGGCTCTCTCCAAGATCTTTGTATCTATCATGATTTTTTCTTAGATCTAGAAAGGACATAAGAAATAAACATCCAGATTTTCACTAAAGCTCACATAAGCAAGGAGGAATTACACTCATGCAACTAAGCAATCCCATTATTAAACCTTTCTCTTCATCATGCAGGTAGCTTTTCACCCAGCAGAATATCATCCAATGAACTCCAGATTATGAAAGAATCATAACCCAAATACCCCAATCTAGTGGACAATGGTAGATAAAAGATGGACTAATCAAAAGCATGAACCACAACTCCTAAAATGTAGAGCAAAAACTCAAGATGAAGAATTCTGCAGTGACTTACCTGACTCTGGTGAAGTGAATTTCTCCACATCAACAACCAGCATATTGGGCTGTAAAAGGATTGAATTATAAGATATTAAAGTCCATCCATAAAAATGTGTTGCTGCTTTTGGTAACCTAAAACAGCATCCTAAGATTGTCACCTTCCCATTTAGAAGTAAATGGATAACAAAAATGAGGTCATGAAATTTAAGCAGCCAAAAAAATCACTGAAAAAACATGGGAAGATCTAATGTGGAATAAGTATAAAGAACTTTACCTCGACAAGTGTCTGCTCGAATGCAATGGATAGAAGCTTATCCTGCTCAAACAAAACATAATACATAAGAAATTAGGAGAGGGGGAGAAAAAGAGAATCAATGCAAGAAAACTTCACAAAATCATTCAGCAAATAATTTGAATTGAACTTACTAGCCATCCAGCAATTCCTGGAAGTTCTGTAACATCAAGCCCATGAGTGAAGATAGGTTTCACAGTCATCTGGAAGTAGGGTGGCTCAACAAAGCATACTCTCAAACGACCAAGGAAAGGCCACCGACGAAGGAACTTCACTCCAATCAAAACCTGCAAGATAAAAACAAGGGCATAGCTTAAGCTCTAAATGATATTAATTACATTGCTGCAGTTCACTTCCAATGATGATATCAATACCTGTATATGTACACATAAAATAAGTAAATGATATTACATTCCTATAGTGATCCTAGATATCATACAAATTCCACATTCTGAAACTTTGAAGCAAGAAAAAAGTATAACATGTTTCAGCTAAAGCTTACTAGAAAATAACTAGAGGTCCATATCTCCATAAACCCATACATTAAAGCACTCAAATTTCATTATACAGTCAAGAGTAAGAATAATTGACATTGTCATTGCTTCTTAGTGTACAGGACTCAATTAGTAAAATGTATCAAATATGACAAGCGACTATGTTCCTTCAAAAAAAACATTCCTTGATCAAATGTTACTAGCATTCATCATGTTGTAGAAAATTCAGAAGATACAACTAAGAAATTTTCTTAACTTTTTTTTTTTATAAAAAAAAAACGGCTTTTCCAGAAATAATGATTATAACAATTTCCTTTTCAAAAAATAAAATAAAAATGATTATAACAATTTCCAAGCATGCCACTATAAATTTGAGGAGAAAATCAGAAGTCATGTGCTGAGGGATAGAGAATATATATCTCCATACACAAGCAGTTGCATCCTTCTCTAAGCATCTTAATATAACTGAAATTTTATTCCCAGTTAATGGCAAATTTGCATTCCTTTTTTTTGTTCTTTAGCACAACCCCATACCCGACCAACCACATGCACCTTTGGGATAGAAACCCTACCATTCAAATTCCTCAACAAAATATTAGTCATTCACATGTTATTTGAACATATCATTCATATAAAATAAACCATATTATAAAGACACAGCTTGAACCTTACTTCAAATGAGAATATATACATATATGTACATTATACCTTCCCTTCGACATGCATGCCAGTCAAATGCAACTTTGCCCACATTCCAAATCCCAGTCTTTTCCTTAATTTCACGGCAAGTATTGCACTCATGTCATCTGCTGTGAGAAAATTCATTCCCAACTCCAACACCTGCCATTATTATATCATAAAATCTTTCTGAGGATTGCAATAAAACAAACTGTTGCCATATTCAATACAGCTAGGATATTTTTTTTCCGATACAACTAGGAGTCTAGGACATGATCAAACATGTCAGAGTTGTTAAGAAGAAACCACAACAATTACAAGTATAGGTGAACTAGAAACCAATACTTGTATAGGTGAACTAGAAACCAAAAACAAACACAACTATACCAAAACACAAAACCTATGCCTATCTAGAGTAGTTGTTCGTGTCACATACCAAGTGGTCGTCATCAGAATTTTGGCGAAGAACCCTCATTTCTGTGAACATTGGAGGGTTTCTACCCATATACAGATGCTGAACCACGGCTTGCTTCTGCACAACACATATATTAGAAGCAATATACAAAAGTGGATCAAAACATAATAACCAGAGAAAAGCTACAAAGTTCTAGCATGCACACAAGATAGAATCACATGGCCCGAAATGAGTTACTATTAAAATGCAGTATTGATATACAAATTACTTTGTTAACCATAAATTATGACAATATCTTCAGCAACTCTTATATATACTAGTGCATTTCCAATAACGTTTTCATAAAAATTACATATATAGAAGGAATATTAAGATATATGCACACAAAAAACAAATAAATAGAGAATTTAATTTTACAAGCATGAACAAAATACGCTTTAGAAAAGTTGCTCCCTCAATATAGTCACCATAAAGGTTGCCACCAAAACAGAGAATCCTTGTGCAGTGATTTTATACATATATGATATTCCAGAGAAACTTTGAAGAAAGTAGTAATCCAAATCAACAACAATGGCATAACCAAAAGCAATGATAAAGTCAATTGTAAAATAAACAAAGTCATACAGCGGTCCACGGTTTGTACTTCTCCAGGAACCATGGTATAATTGGTAGCAGAATCTTCTGTGAAACAATCTGTTCCATACATATTGGCCACATCTTTTCAACAGCATTATTCAACCACCTAACTGTTTCAGAATCTGAAAGGACCTGAGAATAAAGAAAAAAGTGTTGTAAAACATCGGGTTGAAGAATCAGATCAACAACACAAAAGCCAACTTAGTTCTCAAATATGTTGACACTAAAATATACAAACGAAACGTACAAAGCACATACAGTAAAACTAAAAGATATGCATAAAACAAAACTTTATAATATTCTTCAATTTCCCTTTTTATAAGTAAAGAGAGGACCAACCCTCCACCGAATCCAACTAATCTATTCGAGGGTCCTTGTCAAAGCTCAATTTCTAGTTTATTTTCTGGAATCAACAAAGCATAAACCAGAAAATCAAACTTCTTTTTCAATTCATTGACAATAAAAGAGAACATGAAATCAATCATAACCCCCAGTTCTTGCAAATTAATAATAATAATAACAATAATAAACATACCCTTCTCTGATTAGATTGCTTTCTCTCTTCAAACTGTAATTTCCTCCGCAATCTCATAACATATCGCTCATGAACCTATCACGAGAAGAATCGATTATCATTCAGATCATTAATACAAAATATTTAAAAATATGTATGAAATCAGAAGAAATTAAAAAACATACCAAGTAAAGATAGACTAGAGAAACGAAATAAACGATTGGGTGAGACAGATTGAAAGCAGAAAGAAACCAAAGCGATAACAGCACGATGCACACATGATGCATTATCGATATCTCCATTATACTAGTCATCTTTTGCCAAATCAAGTAGCCAAATCTGACTGAATTTGGGCTTTAAAGTGTTTTCAGAAAGTGGGGCAGTTACAAGTTTTGCAAAGCGTTTATATATGGAGAGAGAGAGAGAGAGAGAGAGAGAGAGAGAAGTTATTGAATATTGATCGATGAATAAGTGGTTTTCAGTGTAGTTTTAACTGGGTAAAATTAAATTGATGTCGTAAAAGGCAAGAAATCGATCGACTACAATAATTGATATTATTATTTCAGGTATTTTGCAGAAATTTGGCCTAATGAAACATCCACAGCTTCGAATTTCGAAAGCCAAGCAGACAAGCGGTAGTTTTTAACAATTGTGCTTTTTTGACTGGTTGTTGAATGACACGTGTCTGTGTGGTGTCAAATTCGTGTTTTTCGTGGGCCCTTCTTTTCGCAGGAAGAGACAGTCGGATAAAATTCTCTGGTGTCGGTTGACTTCCGTTACCGTTAAGAGATTATGATTCAGTAGGGTGTCCACATAGTTAAGATAAATGTGGACAAGTGCAAAGCCGTTGGATCAGGATGGTTGTTTGTCTGACTTCTGAGACAGTTTAGGTCGCTAAAATTAAGATCGTAGGAGTGAGTAATCCTAATGGATTTTTTTTAATAAATAAATAAAATCACATGTTCCTTTATGTGGATGTGTGCTGTTCTCACATGTCATCCGTCGTCGATAGCAGATGAAAGTTAAAAAAAATAAAATAAAAAAATCCAAATAATAAATATAATGAGATGAGGCCCGAGGGAGATGAGAGAAGAGAGAGAGATATGCTTTCTAATTTGACTTCAAGAGAGAGCTTTTACAAAGAGATGAGATCTCTTATTTATAGTAATTTAGAGAAACACTTAGTTTCACTTACAATGGTTGGATCGTTGCTTTGACTATGTGCATTACTTAGTGAGTAAGTGAATGGTGATAAATGTGAAAGTCACACGTGGGAAGCAAGTGGGGAAAGTCATATTATTTTAATACTCCCCCTTGGTTTTCCACCACTTGTATTTTAATTTGTTAGGAAACCTCAATAGGACAAAAACATTGGTAACATTATATACAATTATCTTCTAGATCTTGTGGTGTTAGACGTTCTCAAAACTGTTTCGTTAAAAACCTTGTCAGGAAAACCCAGTGGGACAAAACCTGATCGAAAGTGCACATATGTCCAGGGTTAATGTTTTCTTCAAAACTATGTTCACATTTATACTTTGCTAGAGAAAACCCAATGAGATAAAAACTTGAACAAAGATATTCATTGATTTATTAGATCAAAGTAATATTTATGATGATTTTCTTGATCAAGGTAATATATATACAATGATTAGCAAGATCAAAGTAATATTTACAATGATCTTTTTGATCAAGACAACATATATACGATGATCTACTAGATCAATGTAATATTTATGATGGTCTTTATGGATCAAATGCTTTTTTGGGTGTGCTTATAGAATTGCCTTATTAAAAACCTTATTAGGAAAACCAAATGTGACATAAACCTAATCAAAAGGAAAATAGTATAATGCACATATGCCTCAAAATAACTAATATACTTCATTTGATATGCTTCCCCTGATAAAAGTTCTTTTGAAGCAATCTTCTAGATTGCTAAATTTACACATACTGATGTTTATTTCATGAAATGTAATATCATAAATAATTGGAAGAAGTATAAGTAAATACTTGCTTTATAAAGCATTTTTTTAAATTGCTATGCCATTATAGGTAAAAACATGTCTCGTTTGTGAATGAGCCTTTTGTGGATCATATAGATATTTGACATCAACATAATCAAGTAAATCCGAAATATTATTAGATTTTGTATAAAATAATCATAAATCTTTCGTTCCATAAAGGTAACGACAAAGATGCTTAATCTCATTCCAATGCTTTTTAGTTGGTGCTGAAATGAATCTAGTAAATACATTCACTAAGAATGCAATATCTGATCTAATTTATTGATCCAGATATAACAAAGCACCAATTGTATTAAGATATGGCACCTTAGACTAAATATCTTTTCACCATTTTCTATTGGTTGGAATGAATTTTTCTTAGGATCAAGAGTTCTAACAACCATATGATTACTTAATAGATGTGTAATATCCATTTGGAATCTTTTCAGAAATTTTTCAACATATTTTGATTGATGGACAAGCATTTCATTTGATCTATATTCGATCTTTAGGTTGGGACTATATTTTATTTCCCATGTCTTTTATTTTAAACTCATTTATCAAATATTCAGCAGTTTTCAAGAGCTCTTCGTGAGCTTCAATTAAATTCATATTATCAACATAAACTATGAATATAGTAAATCTAGATTCTAATTTCTTTATGAAGACACATGGGTATATAGTATAATTATCATACCCTTATTTTATCAGATATTCACTGAGATAGTTATACTACATCCGTCTAGATTGTTTTTAATTCTTATAAAGATTTTTGTAGGTTCTTCAAATACAGATTACGAGATCTCGATTTACATGTTTCTAGCATTTTAAATCCTTAAGTGATTATAAATATCTGCATTGAGTAAACCATATAGATAAATGATTACTACGTTTAGAAGACGCATTTCAAGCCTTTTAAAGGCAGCCAAATTTATCAAAAATTCAAAACGTAATTGTATTCATCACTATTGAATACAAAGTTTCTGTGAGAAACCTTATACTACGAGTCGTGCCTCATATCTCACGATCTTGTTTTTCTCATTACATTTCTGTATAAAGACCCATTAGTATCTAACTAGTTTGACATCTCTAGGTGTCTGGAGTACTATTAGTCTAAATACTTTATGTTTGGCTTATGAAGTCAATTCTTCTTGAATTGCTTCTTTTCATTTAGGCCAATCATGTCTTTTGTCTACAATCATTGATATTATGAATATCATAATTATTATTTATAGTTCCAGTAGCTACTGTGTATAAAAATACATCATCAATGATTGTTTTCTTATGATTCCACATTTCTCTCATATGATTGTAAGTCACGCAACAGAAAAGAAAGTTAGTTTTTAAATTAATAAAAACAAATAACTAAGAACGATAGGCTTCAACAATTTTTTATCGTCTTCTTGGGAACTTTTGTATATACACGAATATGAGAAAGAGAATTGTTTTCATACCTTTGAAGAACACTCATTCATTTTCTTTTCAATCCTTCTTTACGATCCAATACCACTAAGCCTTCCTAGCTATGCCCCGCGATCTAGCAACTGTGTGTGTGGGCACGTCACAAATTCCATGAGTGGTTGAATGGAGGCTTGAGAGAACCAGAAGACAACACCTTCTTCCTCTTGATGAAATCGGCCAACCCTAGTGAGAGAAAAAAAAAATTCTTTTTTCTTTTTCCTCTCAAGTAGCCACACCACCTTGTTCTCTTTAAGGTTCCGATTAGCTTATTTTTCCTGACAAGTATATCTTATATACTAGGAACCTAGGGTTTAATAATCCAAGTTAAAATAGGATTCTAAATCATTTTTTTAATTATTACTTTTTACTAGAGTTTAAACCTTTGACCTATTTAGAGCAAATAAAAATAATCACTTATTATTTTATTTGATCTTGTTATTTTTATTTGCTCTTGTCAAGGTTAGAAACTGAAACCTCCATATGACAATTTAATAATTCTTAAATGATCATATTATTTAATAATATTTAATTCAACAATTAAATAATATATTAATTAAATAATCACATTAGTGAATTAATTCCCAAAATATATTTAAATTACTTTCGTAACACAATTAATTGGACCATTCAATTCTCCTTGAGTCTTTGTTACTATCAATCGTATAAGGTTAGCAAGGAGACCTAATGGACCCACAGTTTTGAGCTCCAATAACTCTTAGAAAAAATTAATTAAACTCTTAGAAAAAATTAATTAAACTCTTTAATTAATATTTCATAATTATTAACCTTGGAGTTATTCCACTAAAAACTCAAGGTTGTACTCTCGTAACTGTAGACTTTTTTACACAACCAATTTTATCAGTGTCCATTGATATAACTATTACATATGGTATGATCCTCCACAAGAAATTCATAATTAAAGCTAGATCATAAAGTCTGTTATACCTCTCTAATTATATTTTTTCCTTTAAGTACCATTAATTCTCTTGAATGATTATATCCTCCATTCCTTTATGGAAAAAGGAGAGCGATCTTAATCGTTTAAGCCTCGAATCAACCCTTAAAGGAACTACTTATCTACTTCCCGCAAGAAGGAGTGGATTCCACTATTGCATACATACCTTCCCAGCCACAAGCCAAACAGTGATTTCAAGATACAGAGATATTGACCAATAATGATATTCTGATCTCATCCATGGTAAATCAAAAACTACGATCTAACCTGAAGGAGTTATCTTAGTGACAGATTCATATACATCGTGGCCCAGTCCTATATGATCACTGATCGCGCTCCAAATATTCACATTTAGTGCTCCCTTACTTAGCTTTTGTAACCGTTTTCCGAGCCCTTTTAGGTATTTAATGTTGTAAATAAGCGTATTTTAGGTATTTCAGCTCATCAGGGGCATTTTAGACCAAACTGGAGGAAAGTAGCAAAATCAGGGCAAAATAGGGCAATTACGTAATTATGGAGAATCAGGGGTCAAAGTGAAATTATGGAGAAAGTACTGTAGATTCAGTGATTAACGAAGAGTTCAGAGGTGCATACTGTAATTGTCGCGCAATGCACAGACAGCTGCCACGTCACTTGAGTGGGACGACGCCGTTTTGGGCTCTGTCCGAGCGTGACATCAGTGTGACATCAGCAAGACATCACGCGTCATCTTCATGCAGACGGGTCGAGACGACCCACGTGACCTGACCCGGATCCGTTGCAGACCCAACTTTGATCCGACGTTAACTGGCCCGTTTCTGACGTATTTTCCGACGACTCTCCGCCCAGAACGACAGTCGGAGCTTCCCTTGACCGTTTACCACCAATATTAGCCTCCTATGCAGAGTATTTTGCTCTCCGCCAACTCCTCCAAGTGTTCAAAACCTCCATGAACAACCAAGCTTGGAAGCTTGATCCTAGCTGCCTCTTTCCCGTGTGAAACAGGTTCAAACCCGCGGGAGATCCTCGAGTTTATGCCGATAGACATGTCCTGCAAGGCAGAAAGCCTAAACTGGTGAGAATTCTTCACGAATCTCCACGACCACATGCCGGCGGGAATAAACCCGCGAGCCATAGTGAACGAAGTCGCCGGGACACCTGGAAATGAAGGCAGCTCGTCCCACTTGCCTCTCCTATCACCTAAGCTTGTCTAACACACCTTACCACATTAGATATTTTCCATATAACTTACCTTAGACAAAATATCTATGATATATCTTAGTTAGTAAGTTAACATATACTACACACTTTACTTTTAGTTTAACTTACTCTAGTGTAGAATCTTAGAGAGAGAAGAACTCTCTCACTTGGTTTTAGCTTCATAGAATATTTTCCCATCACTTTCTAGGTAGCCAAACACCACCTTTAGTTACTTAGACTTGCACTTTTCAAGTTGCTCTAGAAGGATATTGTGCTTGGATTGGAAGGAGGAGTTATCTTGGCCAAGAAACTAATCCAAATGGGTTTGTTTTACTCTTCCTTTGTATTTTCTTGTTCATGTATTTCTATGTGTAACTAAACCCTTTTGTTGGGGGATTGATGTAACTCTTGTAATTAAACCATTGATTTAATCAATCTATTTGTTATTTCACTCTCTAAGGCTTTGTATGTGTGTATTATGAACTATAATGATATGTGGATGATATGTCTTGCATATACATCTAATTGTACACACTTGGTAGTTGATTTCATGCATAAAATGTCCCATAATGTGTATGGATCCTTCACTATCCATTTTATAGAGATGTCTCTAAGTAATTCATAACTTTGGTTAATTAGAGAATCTCTACATCACTATTCCGAAATTCTCTCTTAATCACTTATCTATGATTTTAGATAATGTGTAAGATGATGGATTTGGTATTTTACATTATTGATAATGAAATGCATGCCTTAGAATGTTGTGAATGTGCTTAATGAATGATTGGTTAATAAAATGGTTGTTACTTGAATGAATCAATCCCCTAACATCTTTAATCTAGCTTAGTCTCGTAGTATTGTAATCGATTTGGTAATTTAGTTCATTGCAAGCTTAGTATAATTAATCTAGATAACATTAACTAGTGAACTTGTTAGGAATTAGAAATTCAATAATCAATGATAACCTAGAACTTACTTGTTAGATAAGTCACCTCCTCGTGGGAACGACCACCCTTACTAGTGTACCCTTTACTACTCGTATGACTCATACACTTGCGATGGGTGAACCACCCACGTGCCTCTTTTAGTTTCCGTTGTAGTTTAGTTGCTTAGCATCCTCGACCTAGGATCCGCTTGGCATTAGTCATCCTCATTAGTGTAATTTAATTAGAACCGGTACGGGCGTGTCAATCACATCATATAAGGTGTCTCCGTTCTCACTAGGCTCTGGCCTTACATGGGTAGTCTCCACTCATAATCTAGACATCTTAAGCGTAATACCCAATCACTAAGACACTTTCAAGTTTGGTAGGATGCGTGCAAGCAATGTGGTGTAGCTTTAACTAGCACAACCTTTGCCTAGACTCAGGGATTCAACACATACAAAAATTGCCTCTAAAGGCACGACCCAAAAACATCTCATTAAGCAAGATAATGCTCCAAAACTTGGCTCGAAGTAGGAGAATGGGCAAGTTTCGACTCTAAAAACACACAATCAAGCATAAATTGAAAAAAATCACAAAAAAGTTAGCACATACAAAACAATCATGCAAAAATGGTCAAAGGATAGCCATACCCCCAAACCTAAACAGAACATTGTCCTTAATGTTTGCACAAATAAGCGGATTAGACAATATAAGCTTAGAAGCAAGAGGGAGGCCAAATGCAACCCTATACAAGCACGATGCAAACCTAAAAACTAGGCACAATACAATGCCACACACTTAATCTAAGCAAGAAAAATAAGACTTAACAAAAAAAAAAAAAAAAATTAGAAGAGTTACATATGTGGGTTACCTCCCACCAAGCGTTTGGTTTAACGTCTCGGCTAGATGCATTTTGCTCCTCGCATCAAATCTAGATCAACGATTGGTGCAACATCATCGCCACCTTTCTTTCTCAACTTATGTGAGGCATAGAATATCCTCACACAAAATCCGTTCACTATTCTTGTTTGGTCCACCATGCATGCTTTCTTCCCTTTGTCCCTTATATATAATTTCTTCTCAATTTTAACAGGAGGAGTCACTTGGGTTTTGTTCATAACTTCATGAGAGCCCAGTTTGTGGCTACCCTTCATCTTCTTTCTTGGAGCATCATGAACCATACTAGAATTAGGCGGTTCTTTCGGAATGTCTCTTCTAAAAACTTCCCCTACGGGAGGATCAACAACCTCAACTCTTAAACATGTGCGGGGTAGTGAAGGACTCTTAACGGTGGCCTTGAGCATGTCGAACACTTCTTTTTCATCTTCAACCCTCAATGTCAACTTGTCATCTCTGTGATCAACCAATGCTCCACTAGTTTTCAAGAATGGTCTCCCAAGAATCAAAGAAATCTGTATATCTTCTTCCATATCTAGAATCACAAAGTCAACCGGGAAGTAGAATTTACCCATCTTCATTAAAACATCTTCCATCACTCCATATGGGTGTTCTATTGATCGATCCGCCAATTGGAGGGTCATTCTTGTAGGTTTCACTTCTCCCAACCCCAACTTTTTGAATATATAATACGGTATCAAGTTGATGCTCGCTCCTGAGTTTATTAAAGCACTCTTAAACTCTATATTCCCAATAGCATATGGAATGGTAAACATTTCGGGATCTTTCAATTTTGGGGGGAGTTTGTTTTGAAGGATTGCGCTACACTACTCCGTGAGTGCCACTGTTTCCAAATCCTCCAACCTCTTCTTCTTCGATAGTAACTCCTTCAAGAACTTCATGTACTTTGGAATTTGTGCCAAAGCTTCTATGAATGGTATGTTGATGTGATGCTTTTGAAAGTCTCCAAAAACTTAACAAAGCCTAGAGCATCTTAGTGTTTTTTAAGTCTTTGGACGTAAGGGATGGGTGGTACATAAGCCTTGACTTGGGGTGGAGGAGGAAAATCATTTGATATGGTAGGCACTTTATCTTCACTAGAACTCTTTTTTTCTTCTATAACCTCTTCTTCAATAGTACCCTCTTTTTCAACAACAACTTCTTTTCCCATCCCAAAATCTTTCGGCAATTCAACCTCTCTTCCACTTCTCAATGAAATAGCATTGCATTGCTCTTTAGGGTTGACTAATGACTCACTTTTTGTGTCGTTACCAAATTGCGAATTATCAAAAGATGTTTATAAAGGAATTCTTACGCAGTATACTTTAAGTTTGGAAAACTAGTAAAGAGGTAAGCTAAAGATTCATTCCACAGGGATTAGGTTAGATTAATCGATTTGATATCTAATATAAGTTAGTCTAAGTCTAAGTCTAAGTCTAACCAAGGAATAAAATATTGGTATCGGTATCCATATCGGGCTTCTAAATTTATGGATATATCGGAGATATTATCGATATCGGTGGATATTCGGTAAAAAATTAACAAAATGATGGATATTTACATCTAAAGTTTAGAATTTTTTTGTGAAACTTTAGGACAAACTTAAACAAATAATTATACATCAAATGAATCATATTTCAATGATAAATTAGCATAGTTATGTGTTTATTATAAATTATAACATATATAGAGTCTGTATATAATTTTTAAAATTGAGTATTTAATAGAATAATATTTTGTTTCACTTTTACAATATTATATACAAGATTAAATATTTAATAAGCAAAATTATTAAGAAAATATATATAGTTCCATACTTCCAAGATTCTATCATAAATCATAATTCATACATAATAATACATTGCATGTTTGAAATTTAAAACCAAAATGAATTCCTTGCTGGTTCAAATATATAAGATAAATTTCTATATTGATTCGAACAAAAATTTTCCTAGGAAAATGTACTAGCATAGTTTTCAAAGTAGTTATTAATATGCCACATGTATGTTGCTTGATCTCTTCCAACTGATCCATGAATTGGGTAGTTTGGATTTACCCAACTTGGTGGATATTGTTTATCTGCATGTATATGTATTGCATATGGCATTTGTGGAGAAGGATAATCAAATATACTGCATCTACCATAACTACCATAATATGGTACATTAGAACTTGACCTTGTCTATGAATTACTTAAAGAACCATTTTCAGTGCCCATACTCATTGAGGAGAGAGACATATTCAAGGAATCTTCATCAATTTGACTTGTTCCTCCATGTTGTCTACCATGATTTTGATCAAAATTAGCATGAGCATCCCAATCTGTTGCACTAGCATTCCAACTTGTTGCACCAGCATCCCAACCTCTGGCATGAACATCCCAACTTGTTGCACCAGCATCCCAACCTCTTGCACTAGAATCCCAACCTCCTCCATCATCTCCATCATCTTTTCCTCCACTATTTCCATCAGAGGTATGTTGGTCATCGGAAGAACTGCTAACAGTAACTCCACGATCTACACCAACTTCTTCTCTAATCACTTGTTCAACATTTATTCCCATGTCTCGAGCATAAGAAGCAATTTGTGGATCATGATTTCTCTCATCATCATCCAAACAGGAAGGTCTAACCCAATCAAAAAAAGGATTCTCATTGTCGTCCCCTACTTCAGCAGTTACTTGAAGTAGATCCATAAAATCAGTTTCATCTATTTTATCTTTTCCAGCTGCCATATCCCTAATTTTCAACTTCATATTATAATAACAATAAACAAGTTGTTCAAACTTAGAATATGCAAGACAGTTTCTTTGTTTTGTGTGGATTAAAGCAAATGTAGACCAATTTCTTTCGCATGCAGAAGATGATGCTGTTTGTGACAATATGCGAACTGCTATTGCACGCAATGATAGAGCACAATCTCCATACATTACCCACCAATCGGCTGCAATTAAAATTATTAAGTATTATAAGTATGAATACCATTTCAATGATATTATTATTTATTATTATTACATAGATTTTTGTAATAAAACTTATATACCTGGTTGCATTTTGCTTATAGCTGCTATGGCTGCTCGTTCACTAAAACTTTTCTTTCCATCCTTAAAATATATGAGCTACATTCATGACTCATAAAATCAATATGTAAATAATATATATAAATATGAGTAAATGACACAATACTCTCATGCAAAAAATTTATAATATTGGAATTATAAAATTGATTGTAAGTTGTAACTTTTTACCTCATTTCCAAAATTAGCAATCCTTGCAGCTTCAGGGTCTAATTGCGAATAGACAATATGTACGGTTTTCAAAAGATCTGAATTATCCCCAATATTGTCTCTATATTGGTACTTTGGGTTCAAATAGTAAGGTAGAAGAATAAAAAATATTAATTTTAGTATAAATAATTAAATACTATACTAAATATTAATTATAAATGATAAACAATCCGAAATAAAATTTGTTAATGCTTCTTTTCAAAATAATTTTCAATATAGATTATTTGAACAATAATTTAAGTGTTTAAGATTAAATTTTTTTTTATTTTTTTTTTTTGCAAAATATCCCTGGATTTCGGGATGAAATTCACAATATTTCGGGAATATCGGGATATTTCGGGAATATCGGGAGATTTTTATAGATATTTCGATATCGACCGGATATTTGCTAGATATTGGATATTACCCATGTTTCGATATCGGTCCCTCCAAAATATGGATATATCGGTGGATATGTCGATTTTACAAACCCTGAGTCTAACTAGTGTGCAAGAAAATAAATCATGGTTAGTTGGATAGTGTGTGGTTTGAGAAGGTGGTGACAATGGAGGTGACACCGGCGAGTGAGACCGCCTGTAATTTTGCTGAAATGTGACGGAGGGCGTTGAAATCGGTACCGATCAAACTTGTGTTGAGGTCGCCGTCCTTTTGGGTCTAAAATTGGCAGGAATAAGGCACGGGAAAGGAGCTTCTAGTGACTAGACAGAGGCTAAGGTTTGGAGGCCATTAATAGAGGTCATCTCGTGAGGAAGAAGGTTGAAGATAAAGAAGGTAGGGGACGTTTAGCAGCTGCTGGGGTACGCACAAGCTGCACTTTGAGGTAGTTGGGCCAACGCTTGGGCCAAGCCATTTGTCTCTCTTTATGGGTGCTCTTAGAAGCATGATGGGGTGCAGTTAGACTTTGCTGGTTTATCTTCTTTGGGGTTGTGCTTAGCAGTGGGTTGGGGGTCAATAAGAGGCCTAAACCTAGCAGCAAAACGCACTGCATCACTTATGACGTGGCGCGGTTGCCTGTTCTGCCTGGTGAATTATAGATAGCCCCCTGATCTCTTTTGAATTTGCGAAAACTTCAATCTTCTCCCATATTTTATACTTTTACCCCCAATTGACCTAAATTACTCCAATGCCCCTAAACTTAAGAAATACCTGAAAAATACTCAATTCACACAATTAAATCATGGGATATTGCCCGAGAATCTAGCAAAAGGAGAAGGAAATAAGGGCCAAGATCATACCAATTTTGGTTAGATCATTGACCATTATGTTGCTTGGTAATGCCTCTTACTACCTCCCTTGGATCGCCCTTGCCAGATGACCGACTTGCGTTTCTAAGTTTTGAATGGAAGCATGTGGATGTTGGGCCACTTGGTCAATCTTTGTGTCAAGTTTGAGTGGTTTCTTCACCCAAGATTGTATGTGTTTAAGAAGGGGTTATTTTGGGGATTTTGGTGTTGGTTGTCATTTTGTTGGTTCATGGGGTTCTAGAAATTCCGGTTGTAGTTGACAAACGAGACTTGTTCTGTTGAACCCGAAGCAAACGGCTTTTCAACTTGACAGTCCATGCTAGAGTGTGGCCCCATACACCACTCACATGAGGCTATTTGTACATTACTAGGCCTTGCACTCATCTTATTTGCTTTGTAAGTTTCGCTAGTTGAGCCTTCACACTTGTTAACTCATCCACTTTTAGCAAACCCGGAACCTGCTTCGATAATTGCCTCTCATTACCCCAATGGCTATTGTTAAGTGTCATTTCTTCTAGGAGATCATTGGCTACATCCATTGACCTGCTCATTAAAAAACCTCCAACAGCCACATCCACCAAATTCCTCGTTGACATTGTGATCCCTTGGTAGAAAGCTTGCAAAGTCTACCATTTTGCAAGTCTATTGTGGGGGCATCTCCTAATAAGCTCCTTGAATCTTTCCTAAGCTTCGTAGAGACTCTCGTTCTCATATTGTGCAAAAGAGGTGATCTCATTTCTAAGGCGAGTCGCCTTTCTAGGAGAAAAGTACCTATTCAAGAATGCTTGAGCCAATTGATCAAATGTGATGATCGAATTTGGAGGTAGCATATTCAACCACATCTTCAGGTCGTTTCTCAGAGAGAATGGGAACAATTTCAACTTGAAAAAGTCTTCCGAAATTCCGTTATACTTGAAGGAGTCACATATCTCACCGAAGCTTTGTAGATGCAAGTTCGGATCATCATTTGGCAACCTATTGAACTGACATGTGGTCGCAATCATCTGAATGATCGACGCCTTTATCTCAAAAGAATTTGCAATTGTAGGTCAGCGAATGGACGACATATTTTGCTCAACTCTAGGTATAGTGTAATCCCTTAGAGTGCGTTGGTCTTCATTTTCATTACCCAACTGGTCTTGGTTCGCCACAGGAAGCATTTCCTTATGATCTTGATTTGCCATAGGAGGCAAACCCCTTTGCTCTAATAGTGCATTCGGATCTTCCATCTATACTCTTCTCACCCTTATCTCTCACCTATTTCTTAGAGCTAATCTCTCAATTTCAGGGTAAAAATCCAAGAAGCGAAGATTTTGGCTTCTTGTGCGCAAGTGCATGCAAGAGCAAAATGTACCTTAAAAGAAAAAAAAAAACACAAACTAAATCAAAAAGTTTAAATGTAGGGAAAAATACCGTAGTACACGCAGCGGAAGCGAGACTAAAAAATAGATTTAGTATGTTTTAAAATTTTTCCTTTTTATGAACCTTAACCCTTTAATTAATTAACTATACATATCAAGTAACAAAAGTAGAATACCTTTTGTCGCGTGATCTGATTGACTTACGTCGATGGTAATCCGCAAGATCTTCAATCCTAGCACGAACGTGAATCACCTAAGAGCGTGGTCTCCCTTTTCTTTGAATTGCAAACCTGAGAATGGACAAACAAACTTTTCTTTTTCTTTTGTTAGTCACAAAACAATCAAAAGAATACAAAGATTATTCCGGTCACTTTTGAGTTCTCAATCTAATGATCGAAACTCGCGTGAACCTAATTCGATGTTGTACACACAAGCTTATTGATGAACAAGCAATTAGTGTACCATCAAAAGAATAATCTCTTCTCTCTTTTATGTCTTGGTAGAATAATCAAACACTTTCTTTGAGTTGAGAAGAAGAAGAAAAATTGATTCAGTGAACCAGTGGGGTGGCCGAATTCTATAACAAGTGTTATATAGGGTGGCCGAAATTTCTTCTCCTCTTCCTTTAGGGTTGGCCGAAATCTACATGTGGTCCAATTAGGGTTGCCGCAATTCCTCTACAAAAAAGGATTTGTGTTGCACCCTAATACACATCAACTTTAGACTTCTAACCCTAATCCAACTCATGAGTATTTTTATTCTATTATTGACTATAATAAAAGGACTTCTTATTTGATTAAATAAATAAACAGAATTATTTATTTTCTTACCAAACAAGTCTTTTATTTTTAATATACATATAGTATACCTCTAGGAAACATATTTCCTAATCAGAAAAAGATTTTGTTTCTTAATTAAATAATTAATTAATAAATTAATTAATTCTCATTTAATCAAACAATGAAAAATAATATATTTGGCTAATATTTTAACCTTGCCGCCCCACATGTATAAAATGGGCCATATATTATTTTCTTATTTCATTTAATCCATTGGACTTTAAATAAAAAGCCCACATGTGAACCAGATCCATTCTTACTAAAAGAAACAAGCCCACATGCCTTTCATTAATATATTAATATAATTAAGCAGCCCATTAAATAAATAATGTGCAAATTATATTCTTAATATATTAAATGCAATTCTAGATGGACCCATAAATTGGTCCGGTAGAATATATCAAGTGATCCATGCAAGTCCGTGTGGATTGGGGATCTTAGCGGGCTATCTAAATTTAAGCTTCAATAGACATAACCTAATCACAATCAACAAATGATTCACTTAGGTCCGATCCATTAATTTTAACTCATTCCACTAAAGAGCTAAAATTGAACTCTTAAATAAAGATAGAATAAGAAGATGTTCCTCATTCATACCCTAGACAATCATGTTGGAGATAGTGTATCCTCGTGATTAATATCAGTAATCGCCAAGAGTTCATAGACCGCCTATAACTCTCCAAGTTACCATATTTACTCATATGACCACGTTTTGAACTTGGATATTTTGAGTTGTCCAGAAGCAATGTTTTCAATAGTCACTATCGAAAACTCAACGTTGAGATTTAATATCCAATTACCTCAAAACATTCATATGATGATATTATACTCTCATTTAATAAATGGAGCCACGATGTCCATATCTATAAATGAAGTCCTCTATCGATTAACAAATGAATATCACCAAACTATCGAGGATAGACTATGCTATATAATCGTACTCATTGATAACTCAAATGATATCACTTGCAACCATAAGTCCATCATTTATCTCAGGATTAAGATAGACTCTCCGATTGTCCTGATAATGAAAAGACTATTATCTATTGACGGTTCTAGATAAAGCTTTTCATTGTGATCCAGTTCAATACACCCAGTGCACTAGATTCTTTTACTCGAAGACACTCCGATGATTTTAGACTCATCATATCTCATTTGATCCCACTCAAATGCTAGTAAAAGAATTCTACAACTTTAACAAGATAAAGGTGCCCAACCTTTAACTTAAGTTGTGAACATTATTCAAGACTAACTAAAGAATTGTGTCTACCTCATACATATCCAGATGTACGAATAATTCTTCTTTTCTCATAGTCTTTAGACCTTATGATTATTTACTTTGACAATTATAATATTAAACTATAAATGCTATAAGATTTGTTAAACCAGAAATCACTTTATTAATATGAAAAAGATTGTCAATTACAACATTACACTCTTGCTATTGAGCATAATCCTAACAATAAATTAGCAATAAACTAACTAGTATCGATATCAATCGTTCTGCTCAATCCCTAGCAGCGACGCCAAAAATTGACTACCTCTAAGTGACACTCGCAATCGTACAAGGTCGGAGAGTAGTACAAGGTTAAGTAAAGTTTGTTCCCGACAAGGATTGAGTGATTGATTACCGAAATTGATTAGCCTAATTGTTATTCAAACAAGCAATATGGGAAGGTTTTCATAATTGAATTCTTTAAACGAGTTAAATTAAACTACTAAAAAGGATTTATGCTATTGTGATAAAGAAATGACAAGTAATAAAATCGAATGTAATAATAAAGGAAATGATGCTAAGACTTGACTACACCCTACCCTCTCCTAAATTCCTCTCTAGACCCACTTGCATACCCAATTTATACTCATGCAATTTGTAGACTCATACACCCAATTGTTAACCTCTAATCTCGGTCAAGTAATAGAGGTTACACCCAAAACACACCCAAGCCTATCTCTCGATTACCTCAGCATATACGTATGAATTCATTAAGAACATTGGCCCACTAAAAGGAGTCCTATACGCTAGCCTCAACTGGTCTACCTTACAAGACTTGCATAGAAGACATTTTATCAAACACGTTGTGTGCGTCTTCGGTCAGTTCATAACACACAACTAAAAATCATTCAATAGGAGATCAATCTATTGAAAGCATTAAATACTCAAAAACATCCATACAAATCACAATTGCACATAATGGATAAATCAAAGGTCAATATATATAAAATCTAGGGTGAGGTTTCATCAAGTCATAGCACTAGAAATTTAGCTCATATTACAAAAGTAAGCCA
The DNA here is from genome assembly GCA_030490815.1 of Acer saccharum. Lineage (NCBI taxonomy): Eukaryota > Viridiplantae > Streptophyta > Magnoliopsida > Sapindales > Sapindaceae > Acer > Acer saccharum. Next base: position 29,769,230 of record CM059867.1, read on the forward strand.
TACAAAATATATGATCAAATGAATACATGGCTATATAAATAAAATGAAAGAGATAAAGTTGTAGAGAAAACTATATATAGCAGATCTTCTTTTCTTCCTTTGCTTTTCTTCTCCTCCAAACTCCTTCAATTTCCTATCACCCAAGAATAAGAAGTAATCATTGATTGGTGTCAAAGTGTTAGGTGGATTGTGTAGGATTTAGTAATGGTGATGTAGGAAAATGATTTGGTGAATATTCTTAGGTAGGAAATTTGGTGTTTTGGTCTAAAAATATCAAAGGTTATATAGGGGAATGAATTAGGTTAAGGGCAAGGAGGTAAATTCTTGAATTTTAACATTTTTTAGGTAAAAAGGCAAGCTTGGGGTGACCTGGAGGCTCTTTGGTCGAGAAAATAGTTGAAAACCTGAGAGGAAAGTGACCTTGGGGTGACTTTGGGCTGGGCTCGCCTTGATGTCGCATCTCTCTCAGGTGAAGTTTTTCAGCTTCACGCACCGTTACGAAAACAGCCATAACTTTCTCTAAAGAACTTAGAATTGCTATCCGTAAAAAGAGTTGGAAAGTAGACTCATGATGCTTTTCAGAAATAGGTTACATGAAATGTAGTTCAATCGGAGGAGGGAGATATGGCCCTTGAAAATTTAATGTTCTGCACGAAGATTTCCAATTTCAGCCCTTTAACCTCCGAAACTTTTCAATTATGCTCAACACCTTATTTTAGGGTATATAACCTACACAATGCTCACAAAACGCATTATATACAAAAACACGCTCGAAAATGAATACAAAATCTAGGAAATAGGGACCTCAAATATGTATATAAATCATCCAATTAATCTCCACATGTATTTGAATTAAATGTGGTTAATACTCAGGAAGTGAAGCATGAAACAACTGCCAATTCTGAAGTTCACAAATTTGGGTTTCAAGAAGTTGACCCAATTGTTCAGCAAGATAATGGAGAGATTTTATTGTATAAAGAATCTCTACGTTTATTTGAATTAAATGTGGTTGATACTTAGGAAGTGAATCGGGAAACAACAGCCAATTCTGAAGTTGACAAATTTGGGTTTCAAAGAGTTGACCCAATTCTTCAGCAAGATAATGGGGATGTTTTATTGAATAAAGATTTTAATATTAATAATTATGCAGCTGATGGAGGAGACAAACTAGGAAATAACAACTATGTAGTTGATTTGGAGAAAATATCACAAGACCAAGATATTCATGCTTGAAATTCTAATCATGGTCCAGTCGATCGCATGATATGACAAGATATGAATTTTGAGTCTAACAATAATTGGATTCCGTTGGTGACCAAATCAAAAAGAAAAGTGAAGCTAACTTTTAAAATTTGATCTAGTTCAAAGTCTCAAATGAGTAAGGGAAGACATTCTACGCACTTCCCTGAAGTTGAAACTAAGATTTGTTCTAATTTTGCGGCTTCAACTGCCCAAGAAGAATTAAGTATTGTCACTAATTGGGCCGCACAAGTTAAGGCAGAAGGGAATGATTGTGCTCGTCGGATGGCTAAGCTTAATTAGTTTAGTTCTTTTTATTTTTTTTGTCTTTTGTTGAGGCCTATGAGCCTATTTAGATTATTGTTTTAGGCGGGCCTGTGCGTCCCTATGCTTTCGTTTTTCTTTTCTTTTCGTTTTTTTTTTAATTTCTTTTTTCTCTTGTTTTTTTTCTTTTATCTATAAATTATAGTTGCTTGGGCTTTGAAAAAGAAAAATCAATATGTTTTTTTGTTTCCTTGTTTGATTTAATTGAAATATTTACATCGTTATTACAAATAACTAATTTTGATGGAGGGGAGATAAAGTTAGGGTCATGAATATATTTTGGTCACTGTTCTTATAATCTTGTATTAAAGTAGCTATTTCGTTCTTGCAACTTTAGATGATCATAGCTTTATTGCGTATGCAATTATCATGGTTTCCTTGCTACATGTTATCACCCTTTTAATACCATATGAGACGCAAGAAAATAGGATATTGTATAACTGATACATTATAATTCAATTGGGAGATGGCTATTGTACAAATAAGAAAATTGCGTTGTACCGTACAACAGGCCATTTAAAATGTTTTAATAAATTTGAACCCATTAAAATAGGAAATTAGGAAAAAAAAATTGACCACCAACCGGTATAACCGGTCTCTTACCCAAACAAAAGTCTACCTCTCTCCTCTCTTTCTCCAAACCGGTCACTTTCCCAAACAAGAACAAACTCAACCTCTTGCTCTCATTCGACCGATCATCTCCCACATCTCTCTCTCTAGATTGTCTGTCATCCTCTTCCTCTCATTCAACCGTTCGTCTCCCAAATCTCTCTCTCTAGATCGTCTCTCAATCTTGGTTTAGAACTGTTCGTCTCCGAAATCTGTCTCTCTAGATCAACTCTCAACCTCTTCCTCTCATTCAACCGTTCATCTCCCAAATCTCTCTCTCTAGATTGTCTCTCAATCTTGGTTTGGTGGCTGGACAAGGGAGCATCTCAATCATAGAATTCCAAAGAAAGGTAATTTATTCTTGTTTAGTTTGAAGATTAGGGTTTTGTATAATTATTTTTGTAAAGCAAAAGAGAGAGTGTTGAACAATTGATGACAGTGTTTTGGTTATGTTAAATATGATTTACTAGACAACAAGATGATTGACAGATTATTGGGTTTGGTTTTATAGGTGCAGTTGTTGTTGTGGAACCCGTGTGGTTAGAGTGTGTTGTTGAATCAACAAATTTGGCTTGGATACAGTACGAACCACTCTGAGATCATCTCTGAATCTCGGTTTGGTGGCTACACAAGGGTGCATCTCAGTCATCGAATCCAGAACTAGAAGGTAATTTATTGTTGTTTAGTTTGAAGATTAGGGTTTTGTATAAAAAAAAATAAAAAGAAAAGAAAGGAAACCCATTGTGTTAGGGTTTGTTAAGTTAATATTGTTCTTCAGTAAGACACTAACTCGTCTGTTTCTATACTGCTGTGCAACAGGCCTGCTGCTGCTCTTCTTCTCCATGACCAGGTATGTTCTTCTTTCTTCTTTCTTCTTTCTTCCTCTGTTGTTATTTTCTTCTTCCTCTCATCCTCATTTATTTGCCTATTTTATATGTTTTAATTGTTCTGGTTAGCCTATTGTTTTTTTTTTTTTTTTTTTTGTATTTATTTTGTTAATATATATGGACTACTATGGAATGTTAATAAATAATCAGTTAATAAGTTAATATATATGGTAATATAATAATATTGACAATGGACTGTTAATATATGGATTATGGACTGCAATGGAATTTTTTGTATTGTATATTTGTATACTAATATGGACTGTTAATATATGGACTACTATTGACTTTAATTTTATTTTATATTTGTATGCAGTATATATATTTTAATGTAATTTTACTGTCCCTAGTGAGGCTTACGCCTAGCCTTAGTACATGTATACGCCTGAATGCTAAAAACCCTTTTTAGAACATTGGGATTTTGTTGTTCATAGAATATGATTCATAGGTGTGAAGCTTTAGAATCTATGTACATTTTACAGTATTTGATGTTTTGTATATATATATATATATATATATATATGGAATTATAAGTGATATCAACACAAGTGTTTGGGTACAATTATGGTGGGGGATTTGAAAATGCAATAATTCCACTTGTTATATAGTAATATGTAAAAAACTGTAATTAGTTAGGGTTTTAATTTTAATAATCTGTATAGCTAGGATTCGTGTTTGATGTGTGGGTTAATTTTAGTTATAAAACATATAAATTGAAATATCATTCAATTTAAATGTTTATATATTAGGTTCATATAAGTTGAACTATAATAGAATTGACAAAATGAGATTGGTTTAATGGTAATCTATTTATAACCACATCTAGAAGTTGATGGGTTCGATTTGTGTCCCTCTTCTTGAATTTTGAAATATAAGATTATTTATGTAAGGTTATTTTTATTAATTCGTTTTGTCTTGCTCATTCCTTTGGCAGGAGGGAATCTCTCCGAACCGCGACCATTCTCAATCTCTATTTATATCTTTTATTTTTGGATTTATTAGGGGTGCTGTTGGAGCTGTGCTTACAAAAAAACCCGATAAGGTACTGAATAGCAAGTAACTTGTCTTATGAAGTTATCTTACTATTCTATATTTAGTATTGGTCACAAAGTATATCGGCAGGAATACTCAGACTTACTCATACCTAGAATTGTACCGGTAGAGTACACTTGTGAGACAACGCCACGTACTAAGTGGCCAATCGTTCCATTTATGCTATTCAATTATCTGTAAATATTGTCCTGTACATTCTATTGTATATATTAGAGCTACATCTCGGTAGCTCCACTTTGAAAGTTAATTTATGTTAAGTTATGTTATTATTCTTTACTCTCTATTGGTCACGAAGTATATCGGCTAGAATACTCAGACTTACTCATACCGGGCATTGTGTCGGTAAAGTACACTTGTGAGACAACGCCACGTACATAGTGCCCATTCGTTCCATTTATGCTATTCATTGCATTATATTGTATATATTAGAGCTACGTCTCGGTAGCTCCAATTTGAAAGTTAATATAATGTTAAGTTATGTTATTATTCTTTACTCTCTATTGGTCACGAAGTATATCGGCTGGAATACTCAGACTTACTCATACCCGGTATTGTACCGGTAGAGTACACTTATAAGACAACGCCACGTATGTAGTGACCATTCGTTCCATTTATGCTATTCATTACATTCTATTGTATATATTAGAGCTACGTCTCGGTAGCTCCACTTTGAAAGTTAATTTATGTTAAGTTATGTTATTATTCTTTACTCTCTATTGGTCATGAAGTATATCTGTTGGAATACTCAGACTTACTCATACCCGGTATTGTGCCGGTAGAGTACACTTATGAAACAACACCACGTATGTAATGACCATTCGTTCTATTTATGCTATTCATTACATTCTATTGTATATATTAGAGCTACGTCTCGGTAGCTCCACTTTGAAAGTTAATTTATGTTAAGTTATGTTATTATTCTTTACTCTCTATTGGTCATGAAGTATATCTGTTGGAATACTCAGACTTACTAATACTTGGAATTGTGCCGGTAGAGTACACTTGTGAGACAACACCACGTACGTAGTGCCCATTCGTTCCATTTATGCTATTCATTACATTTTATTGTATATATTAGAGGTACGTCTCGGTAGCTCCTATTTGAAAGTTAATATAATGTTAAGTTATGTTATTATTCTTTACTCTCTATTGGTCACGAAGTATATCGGCTGGAATACTCAGACTTACTAATACCCAGAATTGTGCTGGTAGAGTACACTTGTGAAACAACGCCACGTACGTAGTGCCCATTCGTTCCATTTATGCTATTCATTATATTTTATTGTATATATTAGAGATACGTCTCGGTAGCTCCAATTTGAAAGTTAATATAATGTTAAGTTATGTTATTATTCTTTACTCTCTATTGGTCACGAAGTATATCGGTTGGAATACTCAGCCTTACTCATACCCGGAATTGTGCCGGTAGAGTACACTTGTGATACAACGCCACGTACGTAGTGCCCATTCGTTCCATTTATGCTATTCATTGCATTATATTGTATATATTAGAGGTACGTCTCGGTATCTCCAATTTGAAAGTTAATATAATGTTAAGTTATGTTATTATTCTTTACTCTCTATTGGTCATGAAATATATCGGCTGGAATACTCAGACTTACTCATACCCGGAATTGTGCCGGTAGAGTACACTTGTGAGACAATGCCACGTACTCAGTGCCCATTCGTTCCATTCATGCTATTTAGTTTATTGTATATTTTGTCCTGTACACTCTATGTTATATATTAGAGCTACGTCTTGGTAGCTATATTTTGGATGTAATGCATAATTTGTACATTCTATTGTGCAGTAGGTGGAATATATATATATATATTTGGGGATATAATATGTGTGTTTGAGTTTAACCAGAGCAGAACAAGGTTTGTAGTCCGTGGACTAAACTGAACACGGTGGGAGATAAGAAGAGGAACCTTGGATCCCAGGTACTTTACATTATATCACACTTGTCATGAGATTCAAAGTATGAGTCCTATTTTGTTTAGTTTTAAAAACAAACATAATGTTACAGTCGTCAGTCAAAGAAAAGGTTTGTTTGTTTGAACATGTCTACTTTGTAATCACGTTGAAATAATGGTTAATATATTCAGATAAGGAACTGGGTTTCGTAATCAATGTATATATCAATTCTTTTCCTTATCCATGTGATTATTGACTGGACGTTTGTTACCATTGATGTACAGACTGAAAATGGTGAAAAAAGTAATTCCTGAAAAGAAGAAAGGTGGTTTCGATCAAACAACATCCATGAATAAGTTGTCAAAACCGAAGATTGGAAGGATGGCATGGATTAATTATTTGTATGTAAACCTTATCATATGCATTATTTTAGTTTGTGAACTTTCTATCTCCTTTATGTAAAATAAACATCCGGTTGTTATTTATACAGCGCATTGGAATGCAAAAAGAAAGATGATAATGGGAACTCAAAGGTTATATACATTTACAACAAGTAATGCTATTAATTTTCTGTGTTCATTTTCTGACCCTCAATATAACATTATATCTTGTTATGTTCTTGTAGTCACGAAGTGAAATTGGAAAAACATGGAATTCGTTACCATATGAAGAGAAGGCCAAATTTCGAGAACCGAATGTGGTTCAAGTTGAAGCCACAAATATGCCAGCTGAGCAACCTCAGCATCGCGATAATGACATCCCCAACAACCCTGACTTCCCTCCAATGGATGAAGAAATCCGTGGCACACGAAATCATCTGGGCCATGAAGATCAAACCATCAACACAAGGTGTACGCCCTCTCGATGGTGTCGGATTGTGAAGAAACTATCCGAAGAGCAGAAACAGGTTGTTCGTGCGTTGGGATTTGGAAACCTACTCGCCCTTAACTGTGGATGCCTACGGTTGAAGATATGTCGATGGCTCGTTGATAACTTCGACACAAAAGCTTGTGCAATTGATATCCATGGGCGAAGGTTTGCCATAAACTCTTACGTATTTTCTCGAGTTTTGGGGATATCTAACCAAGGAGATCAGATTTGTATATCTAGAGATGTCCCCAACTTTGATTTCTGGAAATCTAAGTTTGCCATCACATCTCGTGGCATCTTCTTGAAAGACATAGAACATAGCCTTGAGGAGATGACCACGGCTGATGACGAATTCAAGGTCACATTGTGCTTATTTTTGTTGGGCACCATCCTCTGTCCTTCAGCTATCGATTATGTTCAGACGGGTTACTTGATCCCTTTAGGGGATGTTGGAAGTATTGGTACGAAAAACTGGTCCAGTTGGTGTTTCTCTACACTTTCTAAAGGGGTTGGGAAGTTTCAGAAGAACCGGCAACGGTTGAAGACATGTTCCATTTCTGGATGTTTGTTGTTTCTTAAGGTACAAAATATTTATTCCATTTGTTATGTGTTATTATGAAATTTCATTGTACCATATCTTATTCAACTTATTCTTAACCTTTTTTTCTTTGGTACAGTTGTTTTACTTGCATTCACTGCAATGAGACCCTCCGATGGTGGATAAATCACTTTTACCTGTCGTGTGTTGGACGAATGTGAAGATAAGGAAGTGCGTGACCAGGCTGCACACCGAAGGAGGTCTTGGAACTAACCAGGTACTCATTCTGTCATTCATGTACCCAATTTCTATGTAAATTAAATAACTTTAAGTGAATTGATCATGATAAATATATTTTCATAAAATGATACAGATTTCGGTTGATGATGTTTTCGAACAACCAGCACCAGCAGAACGTCAATATGATTGTGCTGCACATGGAGAAACCAGTCATACCAATCAACAACTCGGTTCAGTCAATAATGCGCACATAAAAGGTATGCATGATGTCCTACAAGTGGTCAAAGACATTCAGGCGACATTGAAGACCGAACTGAGTGATATCCGAACAAAGGTAAATTTCCTATATGCGAAATACAGTTCGGCGGAAGACAAGAATTCGGAGGACTTACATAATACAAATAGCCATCATAAATCCAAACATCAGAGCCCTCCAAATCCTAACCCAAATTCTCCACACCCACCACTATCACGACCTCTTATTATTCCTACAATACAAAATTCAGTTGTTGAGGTATCATCAAATAACACCCAAACATTACCCCAACCTCAACAGAATATTTCCAAATCCAACCCAAGTTCGATGAATGCACCTGATTCACATATGGAAGATCAGCGAATTGATGATCTCTATAATAAACCTGCAGTCCGTACTGTTCCTTCTTTAGTAGATAAGGTTTGATCCTTTTATGTTTTTTACTATTCTATATTTCCTATATATTGTTTTCTTATTTATTAACACCTCCACAACAATTTAATGTTTTGACAACTGTTTTGTAGGATACCTTGAATGATGATAATCGTGAACTTGAGTCGCTATCTTCTAACAAGCGAAGAATTATCCAAACAAGATCAACCTCCAAACAAAAGCCGAGCCGCTTTCAAATTTCACCGTACATTGATGGACCTGTTCATACATCCACAAAGTACCGATATGGCCCTTTCCAAATAGGCATTCAACTGAATATATATGATGAGCAACTAATAATCTACATTTTTGACAAAAAGCTACCATCATCGTAAGTATGCCTTCACTATCGTTTAATCCTCAATTTACATCTTAGTGTGCAATTATGTTGAGTTGTTATTTTCCACTACTGGATGTTTACCATATTTGTGTACTTGTTGTTCTTAAAATTGCAGATAGGTTATTGTCGATATTGGCAATTTACGTGTAACCCGGAAAAGCTTCAGAACATTAGAACCTACCAAGTTTCTTGATAGTGAGGTTGATTGCTAATCACCTTCTTAATTTACAGCCTATCACTTGTATACATTGTATAGACTGCAGTGTGTTTTATTGTTAGTAACTTACCAGTACTGATGCACAATTGTCTAAAATCAGATTATTAATCTTATTACTGAGTACAAAACAATCATGTTCAAGTCAAAAAGTTCACAACTTAGCTGGTTCTTGCCTACCACCTATGCGGTATATTTTAGTTAATTTGTTTGATTATATGTTTAAAGTTTCCCATTATTTACGATATGGAAGTTGTAACCAATATATTTCTCACGTTTTGCGTACGCAGTACATTGTTTTTACTTGTGCAGAAGGGCAACAATATACTTTGCACAAATCTCTTTCCAAATTGCGGGAGTCTTACATGTCCGATCTTCGTAGATGTCAAAAGGTATCCTAAAATTACCCTTGTTGTTTATTTACTCGTACAAGTTTATTAGTTCAAGTTAAAACTATGGAATGTGTATACTTTTAATGATATTTTCCTGCACATATTAGATTTACATTCCTATCAATGATCTACGCAACCATTGGTATCTAGTGGTATTTGACCTTATCAACCGAGACTGCCGGATTTGGGACTCCATTCCACCTCGTAGGAAGGAAGATCTGACGCGATTGAACCAAGTTCGTAAATTGGTATGTCCCTAACATTTGTTGGTTTACCACCTTACTCATCCCCATTTTTCCCACTCTCATGACAAGATGCATTAATCTACACTTCGAATTTCATTTAGATGCAGTCGCTTGACATTGTCCTTGCCGATGACATTGTTGTTGCCTTCCTAACATCCTTCTCCTTCACTTCAGTATCTCATATGCGGAAGCACCCAATCAACCCAATGGCTATGATTATGGCCTTTTTGTTTGCATGCTCATGGATGATAACTGCCCTACACTTGTTCAGATGAAATCGGTATGTTAACCAATATATTTTGATAGCTGTTTGTACAACAGCCCTATATATGGGTTTACATATCCATGACATTTCTCACTTGTTTTGCAGTTCCAGTCTGAGTGTCAATGTTTGTTTTGGGCTTGATTCCTTGCACTTTTTCCTGGCAACACCAACCTTTTGACACTGAAGAAAAATTCCCTAGAGCACTATAACAAATTAGTCTCCAACAATGAAGTTGTGCCCAGACTGAATATCAGGCCGCTACTTATGAAGAAGTTGAAAAGTAAAGCGGCGAGTCTCATGGAGTGAATGTTGTAATTAAAGTTCCAGGCTATGGACTTTGTAAGTTTTTTGTAAATGGTCTGTTCCATTTGTTGGGTTGTGTCCATGGAATGATGTTGCACAAATTTTTTTCTGTTTGTAAATGTGTGTGGCTCTTACGAAACCCTAAAAAAATGAAAACGTAAGTTTTCCTTTTTTATTACAAGACTGATACAACCATTAACTTTACTGTACATGGCACTAGTTCAGTATAAATGCAAGATAACAACAATGTTCTTTTTTTTCCAACATCTTATACTTTCTTTATGCAATATTTCCATGATTTCATTGTGTCTGACTATGGTAACTTATGTGTATCCTGAAACAGTATCAATTTCACCTAATATAACTTAAGTTACTTATTTACAAATACAACCCAATTTTCATTAAGTTATTCTACATATAATAGCAATATAACCCAAATCTGAATGGGCAAACGTTACATAGGGTAATGTATGACTTAGAAAACGAAAGAGTTTTCTATCACAACCTTAACCATCCAAAAACAAGAACATAGCGATTCTAGGGCGATCTCACCAAGATCGGCCCGATGTCGACCAAGTGAGTCAGAAATCCATCCAAATAGGCAACACTTGGGCGAGCTTAGGGCGACCTTGGTGAGGTTGCCCTGGGCTCACTAACTTCTCGGTTGCAAACACAAAATTTGTACAACACTTGGGCGAGCTCAGGGCGACCTTGGTGAGGTCGCCCTGGGCTCGCTAACTTCTCGGCTACAAAAACAAAATGTGTACAACACTTGGGCGAGCTCAGGGCGACCTTGGTGAGGTCGCCCTAGGCTCGCTAACTTCTCGGCTGCAAACACAAAATGTGTACAACACTTGGGCGAGCTCAGGGCGACCTTGGTGAGGTCGGCCTGAGCTCGCCCTAGGCTCGCTAACTTCTCAGCTGCAAACACAAAATGTATGCAATACCTAGGCGATCCCAGGATGACCTGACCAAGGTCGCCTTGCGATCGCCCAAGTGTTGTACACATTTTGTGTTTGCAGTCGAGAAGTTAGCGAGCACAGGGCGACCTCACCAAGGTCGGCCTGAGCTCGCCCAAGTGTTGTACACATTTTGTTTTTGCACCCGAGAAGTTAGCGAGCCCAAGGCGACCTCACTAAGGTCGCCCGGAGCTCGGCCAAGGGATGTACACGAATGTACACATTTTCTGTTTGCAACCAAGACATTAGCGAGCCCAAGGCGACCTCACCAAGGTCGGCTTGAGCTCGCTCAAGTGTTGTACACATTTTGTGTTTGTAGCCGAGAAGTTAACAAGTGAAGTGTACTCAATGAAATTTTATAAAATTATTTTTTTGAAAACAAATTTTGTATAACTATCTTATATTATAATTAAAGAATTCTAAAATGGATGGGACTATCGTAAATGTCACTGATGAGGTTTCAAATTGTCAAGGACTTTTGGTTAAATAAAATAAAATTATCAAGGGCTTATAGTCTTCTATAAATTGGCCTAATAATGTACGTATATATATTTTCTATAAAATATAAAACATTTTGGAGTCGTGACTAGAATTGTTTTTTTCAGTAATTGAATTAACGTATCCAAAGTTTATTGAATCAATAAAAACTTCAAATAAAAGCATAAAACTAACAACAACATTTGTACCCGTTACATGATTCCGTTAACTAGAACCATTGACTAGCCTTTGACCTGTGATAAATTGACATTGACTAGAGTTTTATGTTTTGACTACTTTTTCCTTAAAAAGTTTAATCTGTTTACTTGTACTGTATATGTATTTGTTCCATTTTCGACCAAAATACATATATCCATAGAAGTTAATAAGTAGTTACATATGTATATACATAAACATCAATAATTACATGTATACAATGTACATTCATAAAACTAGATACATAAAAATTAATAAGTACATGCTAACATGCATACAATACCAAAATTATACGTACATACAAAAAATTTAACAAGTTCAAGCAGTAGTGACATTAAATAACTTCTTGCTACAAATTGAGAAATTTATACCAAATATGGTGTATGATTTGTAAAAAATTAAGGGTCATTTTGAGTTCGGTTCCAGTACAAACAAAAGACAAACGACTTTAGAGTTTGGAAAGATTTGAATTAAGAAAATTGAAGTTGTTAAGTTTTTTATTTATTTATTTATTAATTATTTTTTTTTAAAAATGATGTTAAAGGAACTTGTTAACTTAAAAGTTTAGTGATATGTATTATGAATTTTAATGTGTTATATTTTCTTCTATATTTAATCAATTATTAATTTATATATTCGTTCGGACCTAGAGGACTTAAAAAAAATATATTATGTTATGCATTTTGTGAGGTTATTAATTTAGTACACAGTCCCAAGTTAGGACCGGAAGATTTTTTTATTTAAGCGCGGTTATTAATTTATCGAACATTTGTGCAAGTTTTTGGGTTTTCCATAATCATGTACTTCATATCTTTGTGCATACATTACCGTCCAAAATGTGCAAGGCGTTACAGTGTTTCAGCCAATTGCACCAAACAAAACAAAACAAAACAAAAAAGGGTTGTCTAAACCTTTCATACAACTACATTTACGCCTCCCACGACATTACAAAATAGAATTGTTTTTGGAAGCAGAGATTACCCTTTTCATAAGAGTCACATAACGTAGCTTATGACACCGTGATTACAGAATTGAAATTGTACAAATAAATATATCACATCAAGTTATGCGGCCTCCACCATTGAGGTTGTTGCATGTACATCGCCTGTGTTGAGGTTGTCATGGAGAAAACATTGTCAGGACTTTGGTTGCTCAAGTTTCTCATTAGAACTTTAGAATTGTGAAAAGCAAATGGTTGACAACGTCCGTCACTGTCCATAATATATTCAGAGTCGCAAGACTGCACTAAGTCTGCATACGCCGTTGGTTGTAATGTGGACCCCGTTGTTGCAGCTCCATTGCTTGCCATTGCACTGATGTCATTTTTAACATGGGCATGGAAAGTCTTTTTTGTGTGCCCAGGTTGTCCACAGTTCCCACATTTACGAGCCTTCC